>VZTL01078254.1:12108-45163 GCA_013400535.1 Scopus umbretta
CAACAAAAACCCCTATATTGCTTATGTCTCAGAAAGTCTTACCTTGCTGGAAATTTCGCATCAGAATGAACAATCCTGTTGGGCAGACTAGAAAAGTGAATCCATTCCCTTCTGAGTATGTATATTTATTTTTTTTAAAGAGCAATGTGATCAATTTATGCAAATTAAGCTCACATAACAAGAGTCCTTTCCTGGCAATGTCTTAAAACTGAGGTAGTAAATTAATCAAAGATACAATGACATGGGACTGTTGTCCATAATAGAAATTTGTGTAGATATAGAAAATCTCTTGCTTGGACTGGAGAGGACAATGAATATTACCTAAACAACCAGTATGAAATATTGACTATAAGAAGACTAATGAAGAGAATTAAAATTTCCTATGAGCAGTTTTAATTTTCTCCAAGTTTCATCAAGAGTTTAAAAATGTGAGCATGAACAACATTGACTTCTTTTAATCAAAACCAGATTTATGCCTAATAAAGTACTGACTTCTGAGATTATCAAATAACAAGGGGACTGGAAAAAAATTACTCAAACTTATCTTAGGGAGGAAAATGATTGAGTTGATCTAATTGCTTATTTTATTTTTTTAGGTTTAACTACATTTTATAATTTTTTCTCCACTAAGAAGGAATGTATTTTAATTTTAAAACTGGGATTCTTTGAAATAAAATAAAAGAACTTTTTTTTTTTTCCCCTGGAAAAGAAAGATGTAAGCTAAACTTAGTTCTATGCATTTCCCTCTGTCATTTCTTCACTCTGAAAATGTACATGACAAGATTAAACACAAATCATTTATGATCCTCTTATCTTTAGAAAAGCTGAAGAAACAATAGTCATCAGTCATGCAAATGAAATGAGAATTTGAGATTTGAATTATTAGGGAAGGATAAAAGTATGGTTGAGTAATTGTGGATTAGAAAAAAAATCTGCAAGAAATCTTTCTGCAGCAAACAGAAAACTCTGCTAAATGAATTGTTAGCTCAAATCTCAACATTTTTATTCTCACCAGAGTAAATTATAAGAAATCCGTCCTTTGAAGTCATTACCTATCTTTAATTTAGAAAGTCATTTTTACGTTGTCTTCATCTGACTCCCAAACAGAAGACTGAACTGGGACGGCTAGTGGGCTGGCTAGTAGCATTACTGACGTTAGCAGCCCTGGCTCTCGAAAGGCTGCTGTAGCTGTGGCACGATGGCTTGAACCGTGCCTGCTGGCAGTTCAGTGTTGGGTTGTGTGAGTGTGCCAAAGTGTGACTGCATGCCGGAGCGTGTGTGAGGGTGGGAGCTGCCAAATCAGGATTATAAACACGTGTTTCTTATTTTGTCAGTTTCACAAATCCCTGAGGAGATACCATACACAGAAATCTGAACTGTGATTATTCTCAATTTAAAATGGAAACATGGGACTCTGGTGCTGTCTGTTGTTTATACTTATCTATTAGAAATGGGGCCAAACGCTGAGGGATCATTTACTTTATGATACCATTATTTTATATTTCTGTATCTTTTTGCATTAGTCCATGATATTTTCCATGAATAGCCATTGATATTTTTTAGTTTCCTAAGTAATTTCCACAGGCTTCATCTCTTAGCTAGTGGCTCGTAATGTATATATGCAGTTCTTACAATTCAGCTATCTTTGATGAAAGCCATCTATAATGTTATATTTAAATCAGAAATACAAACAATCATGTTTCTTGACTTGCTGAGACTTAATCACCAGTGCCTTTCACCTCCCACAGAGATTTACAAAGCAAAGAAGATGTAAGAGCTGGTATATCTTAGCATTGCAGGAGTAGTAAATGGAAGGGACCGCATCAATCTGCAGTAGATGAAGACCAGGACTGTTATGTTTTGAAATTTGTTGCCATTGTAAATGACTAGAAAAAGAGAAAAACAGTGAAAAAACTGGTTCTATACAACTTACAGATTTGTTACTTTTCTAATATGTTTGTCATTTTTCTAAATATTTAATTAATTCTGCAATGGAATTTTTAACATATTATTTTTTTACGTGATCTCTCAATTTGCTTTTGGAACGTAGTTATTTGTATAGAACTACTGAAATATTTGCTCCTAATGGAACAGTATATACAAAGCAACGTTAAACATGTGCTTTAATTTTATGTACGTGAATAGTTCACCAAACTCGTTATATTTAAACACACACATACATAAGATTAGTTTACATAAACTTTACATAAATCCCTAATCCCTACTTTTTCTGGACTACAATATTTGTTTTTCTGAGTTTCACTGATACCTGAGATGAGGTTCATTGCATGAAGTACCAGCATTATTCTTCTACCTGTTTGCTTGCAATTGTTAAATGCCTTCCCACCTGTCACAGCTGGTAAATATTAGCAAACTACACAGCAATTTCATTATTCAGGCAGCATTATTTATTTTGGTTAACATTTGGGAACTAACAAAGTTATCTAAGCTGAGATATTGGTGCCTTATGTCCCTGCCATAATCAGGGGAATGAGACAGGAAACTCAAAGACAAATTCTCATTCCTTTGCAGAGTGCTTTGCTTCCCTGAAGCAGAAGCTGGTAGCCACTGCTTCTGTCATTTGTTTCTTTCTATTTGTTGCCTCTGGCAAAATATTTTGTTTGTAAGGGCTCCAAGTTGATATCCTTTCTCCTGTCCTCTGATCAATCTTCAAAATGCCTTATTACAGCTTTGCTATAAATAACTGTCAGGATCTCACAAGTGAACAGCACTGGGAAAATACCCTGTAATCCTATTAACTCTTCTGTAACTGGAAAACTGAGAAGCAGGCAACTACTTTAATTAGAAGTTTTTAGCTCAGAGAAATACGAACCTCTTCAGAGAGGTTAGAGAAATTACCCAGCTACATTCATGCTGTAGGGTATTTTGAATTCATTTGCCACTAGCAAAATGGGACAAGTTAAGCCAGCATGGTTCTGCCCTTTCTACCTACCCAGGTTGTACATAACCTGATACTAATGAACATCTCAGAGAAGAGGGAGGACACTTGAAACTCAGTTCTCCTATGTCCTGGAAGACTCCACTAAGCACTGAGCTACTGTAGAAGACATAGATTTCCTGCATGTATATATTTAAATAGCTGTTATGTTTGTGGAGCTGAATGTTATCAGAGCAGATTTGTGCTGGAGACTCATTGGGAGAGTCTGCTATGGGAAGGCAGGCAGGTTATGAGTGATCTGGGTATCTTTAGTGGGTGTTTGAGGTAACTGCTGATGAATATAGTGCTTCCCAGAGAAAAAGTTTGAGGCAAACAGAATTTTTCAGGCATATAGAACCATCATAGATAAACTAAATGTTCCTACAAGTTTTTGAATATTTATGATACTAAAAAGTTTTGAAGGTCTGGACCTTTACTGTAATATGCCTTTGTTCCATTGTAAAGATTTAAATCCTTTTTTGACTTTTTATGTGGATCTTTGCAAGTGCCTGTTAGGGCCTTGTCCATGACCTATTGCACTACACAATAAGAGAGAGAGGAGGAGAAAAGGAGACTTTACTTCCTCCTGCATTGCACAGTAGTGGGAAATTGTCTTCATAATGCATTCACACAAGCTGATCTTTCATTTATGTAGCTACTATACGTTTGTTTCCTTTAGATGCCATCTTATGTGGATCTCTGTCCTTGGTCAGGCTGTGTTGGTACAAGTCCAAGTGCAGGTTGCAGTTTTGTAGCAGTGCCACTGCTTTAGTACTATAATTATCAGTCCCTTCATTTCAAGGAGACTGAAGTCACAGTGATCATGAACGTAGTCAAATAAATTCCAGTTTCTTATTTTAATAAATGTAAATGGGAAATACTATCTCCCTAGCAGAACATATGAGTTAGCAATTTTGAAGGGAATTTGTATTTTACTTTTCCTTTGTTCTTATATCTATCATTGGAAATCCAATCCAAAGTTTTGCCAAGGGAACTTGTGCCTTATTTTGTGCAGGACCTCTGCAGAAACTGTATGTACTTTTCATGTCTTCAATGTTCCTGGCAGCAGTTTTGCAGGACTTTCACTGATTTGTATGCATTTGTAATCAGAAGCTTTCTCTTCTGGCTATATAGGGAAGCCAGCCTTCCTCATATTCACTCACCAAGCACCACACAGTCACTTGCTCACCCTCCTCCTATCCCAGTGGAATGGGGGAGAGAACCAAGGGGGGAAAAAAACCCCAAACAAATCCTAAAACCCGTGGGCTGAGATAAAGGCAGTTTAATAGGACAGCAGAGAAAGAGAAAATAATAATAATAACAACAACAGAATACACAAAACAAGTGACACACAAAGCAATTGGTCACCACCCAATGCCCAGCCTGTCCCCAAGCAGCAATCACTCCCTCCCCTGGCCAACTCCCCCAGTTTATATACTGAGCTTGCCATCAGGTGGTATGGAATCGCCCTGAGGCTAATTGGGATCAGCTGTCCTGCCTGCATTCCCTCCCAGCTTCTTGTGCACCTGGCAGAGCATGGGAAGCTGAAAAGCACTTGACTAGTGTAAACAGCTGAAACCAGGACACTAGCACAAAGAGAATATGTTATAGAGGTGATTATATACCAATATCTCCAAGTACTGCAATTGGCTGAGGACTTTTTAACTACACCCTCATGAAAAGGTGTACTGTACATGAAAAGTACAGTTGTAAGCATTCAAATGTTTTAAAATTCTATCTTTATCTCAGAAAAAGTGTAGCCACAAAGGAAAACTTTCTTTTATTTAAATGTTTATTATATACAGATAGGAGAAAAAATTATATGCTCAAAGAACTATTAAAATAAATCTGTTCATATAGCTGGATTTGAAAATGAAGAAAAATTTTCTTTGGTCAGTTTTTTCCAGAATTTTGTCAGAGTAACTATTTGTAGTTGTTACCACTGGTCCAGCTCCTTAAATAGAACTTATTAATCCTTTGGAGGAGACATGTTTTTTTCTAGGTTTTCAAATAAATATTTAAATTAAAATCCTACCTGGAACAAGTCAATAATTAATAATTTATATATTGATTTCAAAAGTATAGTAGCTTAATAGGACATGGCACAAATACAGTAATCACTATGTTTTTTCAAGGACAATGGGATGCCCATGAACTTAAAAATAATAAATTTAAGAAAAAAATAAAAATTAGTTTATATAAACTTGAAACAAAAGTTAGGTCCTAAACTATTCAGGAAATGAAAAAAAAAATCTGATTTTTCCATATTGATTTTTAATTGTGTTGTTTTTTTAAGGCTTATATTTTAGGTCTATAAGTCTGAATAGTAATATGATTTAAATTAAATTAGAATTATTTTATATTAATCAGTCACTTCTAACATCAGATGTTCAGAGACACATACAATGATGCTTTGTCCTGGTTTCAGCTGGGACAGAGGTAATTTTCTTCCTAGTAGCTGCTATAGTGCTGTGTTTTGGATTTAGGATGAGAACAATGCTGATAACACACTGGTGTTTTAGTTGTTGCTCAGTAGTGCTGACACCAGTCAAGGACTTTTCAGCTTCCCGTGCTCTGCCAGGTGCACAAGAAGCTGGGAGGGAACGCAGGCAGGACAGCTGACCCAAACTGGCCACAGGGCTATTCCATACCATATGGCATCATGCTCAGTATAGAAACTGGGGGGAGTTGGCCGGGGGGCAGCGATGGCTGCTCGGGGCTGGGCTGGACATTGGCCAGCAGGTGGTGAGCAATTGCATTGTGCATCACTTGTTTTGTATGTTCCTTTTTCATCATTATTATTATTATTTTCTCTTTTTCTGCTGTCCTGTTAAACTGCCTTTATCTCAGCCATGGGTTTTGCTTTTTTTTTCTGATTCTTTCCCCCATCCCAGAGAGGGTGGGGGGAGGATGAGCGAGTGGCTGTGTGGTGCTTTGTTGCTGACTGATGTTAAACCACAACATGCTTCCACTCTGTTTACTCTTATTTGAACTCTTCAGACTTTTTATCTGAGGTGGAATAACAATGGTTCAAGATAAAAAATATAAGTGGGAGCAATTGCAATACATTCTCTTCAAGTTGTGCACACTTTGAAGCAATCTCAAAGCAAAACTCATCTAATTTATTTTGTTTTTCTGTATTTGTTTATAGAACAGCAATTGGTGATAGCAAATATGTTTAACAAGGGCAATAAAAGACCAGGAAATAACCACTTACAAAACTTTCCTTTTGAACCAATTTACCAAGTTCAGTGGGGTTTATGTACTATTTACATTTTATCTTTCTGACAGTTTTTTCTTGTGTTTTCTCAAATAAGTGATGGAATACTTAAATGCTCTGTCTCCACCTCCTGGCAGATAAGAACTAAACAAAAAATGTGGACTGGAATGCATGAACCTGAGGAACAAAAATTAGGGGGAAGTAAATTTCTGTTTCTTGATTTTTCTGCATCTTTCCCCCATTTGTAAAATCATTCCAAGTTAATATAATGTAGAGTAACAGAAAACAATGACAATTTTATGTGATAGAGTCAAAAGACCATATCACTTTGGCAATAACTCATAGGAGTTCCTCAACCCCAATTTTCTGTTAAAATAAAACAGGACTACACCATTTAATGTAATGGACAAATGTCAGTTTACAGCAAATACGTATTTGAGGATATTCTAATTCATAGATTGGAAAGTCAAAACAAAAGTGATTTCATTTTCATTTGTTGATATGACTAAAAATATAGTCATGTCTTTGCTCTAACTAGCTTATCTGGAAATAATGTACTTTTTCATGACATTTACTGTAGGATAAATTACATTTACCTTATGTGATTTCCATGTAATTCTGTGGTTTGTTTACCTCCCCACACCCCCGTGTTGTAAGTATTATCACCAAACTTACTCCAAAATGATGTTTATAATTTATTTTAGATAAACAGTAAAATAAAGTTTAGAGGAAATTACAGCAGATATGTGTGACTTCTTTCATTAAAAGCAAAGCTTTATACTGGTTAGTACTGCTATACAAATCAATTAACAATTAACACAGAATTGTAAGGAAGAATGTCATTAAAGACACTCTTAAAACAAGAAATTGCTATTGGATCTCATGCCAGATGACCTTTGCATACAGTTTATATTAACATATTTTTAAACTTAAAATCGTCTATGCATTAACTACATCATCCTTAAGTTAAAAAATTAAAGCAACCCTAAACTTGGTATATCAACTCTCGATCCATTTATCCATTTAAGTAATAAATTTATTTGTATAATCACAGTTTTGAGCTATGATTCCTTCCCAGGTGTAATCTGTCAAGCATGCTCCCTTTCCTCCCAAGAAAAGGAAATAACACACATTTTCTTTTTTTTTATTCTGCCCTTTTATTTCAGAGACATTTCCAGTTAACTGGGCCTGTCCTCATAAATACTTGCAAGTGCAAGAGTGGGAAGGAATCTACCAATCTAGCTCATTTGAGATATGAGCCAAGCAAGTCCATGTTAATATACTCTTGACACTATATATATATACAGTCCCATTTCTTGTAACATGACTGACAGTTTGTCCACTGGTGCTATTAGCATTCCTTAAGTAAAGATATATGAAAACCTGAGGTTATTTTTGCTACAAAATATGTTTGAATGGAGGATGCTTTTTTTAGTACTTAATCACAAGATACAGAAGCAGTATGCTTAGTATCCAAATCTTCACTAACTATATAGGCAAATGAGAGCATATTGTGTTAGGGAGAGATATGAAAGAGATCCAGTGTTCTGGCAGGGGGGCGAATATCAGCATTTCTGTACTAGTACACTACGGAATGACACTTATATTCTCTTTTTTTGAGTGAGGGGGAGTTTTTCTTTTTGAAGTTTAGACATTTACAGAAAGCAATGATGAATGGATGTTCTGTGTTTATGGAAGAGATTTCCATAATGATATCATTAGCTTTTATATTAGGATTACAAGGAATGTCCCAAGTGGTTTAATATATTTTCAGTAGGCACATTATGAATTTTCAAAATTTCTTCTCCTTGTAGGTCTCTGGTCTTTCCCCAAGTATTATCTACTAATTTTCATTATTAGTTCTGTTTCAGAACACAGTATAAAGTAGATATAAAGAATAATCAATGGATAGAAATATATATTTTACTACATTAAAAACCAAAACATTCACCATTACTAATATGTAGATTAACATTTATATTTGTATGTAGGGGATTAGGAAAACGGGGGAATGAGAAAAAGATTTCATTGAATTTTTTAAATTATAAAAAAATTTCTTTGACAAACAAAGAAAATAGAAACAAACCCTGTAACTGACCTTTACCAATAAAACTGTGGCGTTTGCTGTCTTTGGAGAATGTTTAATAACGAAGAGAAAACATGAAAATGTCACTTTTTAATTTATTTCTCTAAGATATGTTTAAATCATCTTATTTGATATTCCTCCAGAGGGAAAAAAAAAAACAAAAAAACTATCAGCATGGTTATAACTTACATTTCACTCATATAGAAAGAATTATCCTAGCATAGGTTTTACTACTGCCTATGTCAGTTTTAGCTTACAAGAAGAATGGTAAATAAGATTTATAGAGACAGACTACCCAGTTTAAAGAGTGCTTTGAAATACATGGTACTAGAGAAAAGGTAACCTTTAGAAACCTTTATGACAGATATTGATTTAAAAAAAAAGGCAGGTACTTTAATTTTTTAAATATATAAATAAAAGGAAGAAAACACTGAAGTTTTCCAGAAAGCAAAGTTGTGACTTCATGTTTTCTTTAATATTCAGTCAGTATTGCAGTACTGAAGTTCAAGGCTTACCACATCATCAAATAGAAAATAAGTTTCCAAAGTCAAACTTCTATTTATCATGGATAAACAAATTCACGGAAACATATTACACAAGACTGTCACTACAGACCACTAATTACAAAATATTAAGGGTCAATTTTCCACATTAACATTGATGAAAGCTCTAGACAGTCATTGAACAAAGTATTGTGTGATAATAACATGCCCAGTGAGACAGTAAATCATAGCAATGAAAGCCTATTCACACCTACAGTAGGTGCATCATTACTCTGTAACACCTGAACACCTTTAGTGTGATTCTAAACCACATTGCTACTATATAAAATACAAGGAATTATATATTAATTTACTTCATTAAGAATATTAGAATGTTTTCTTACATTCTTATGTTTCTTACCTTAGAAATCTATGAAAAATATCTTCATTTTTTTTAATCACACTGAATCCCAAAATGTTTGTAACATATAAATAAGTGTATGCTTCTGTTAGCCTACAGTTTTTAAAGTCCTGAATTTTTGTCATTTTATTCAAAGTTCTTTTTTTTTAATCTTTTTTATCTTCCTATATGTCTTCACTAAAAAATAAAATCTATCAATCAACAGTGCAAAGTTTGTGAATGTGATGTAAAGAAACATCAGAGAGGTTGGAGCTCAACTGTGTTATTTCTTTTTAAAAAATCAGTGACCAGAATGAATGTGAAGCACAGCTATTGTATGCAGTCTTCCCTCACTAATGTCTATGAATGTATACATGCACAGAACTCTGTTCTTGGAGCTGTGAAGAAGAAAATAAATTTGCATGCTTATCTAAAATATAAATTGCTTGTTTAGTATGTGACTTTAAAAGTTTTCACCTTACAATTTCAAAATGTTGGTTACCAAGCTCTTCTGCCTCAGTGAAGAAGATACTTTGCTTGCAGAGCTGCACTGTGAAATGGAAGACCTTTTCTTCCTATTTTCATCCCTGACTTCAGAGAATGCAGGGCAAAAGAATGATAAAGATCCTTTTTGGATAATATTAATGAATGTATGTACTTAATATAGCTAATATATTTAATACACTTATATTTTTCTGTTGGGTCAGTCTCTGCTATGTTCTTCTGTACAATGTAATGGGAGCCTTTTTCATTTTATTTTTCACCTACCTGCAGAAATACATATCTCCTAGTCAGTAAATTTGGCAGCCACCTCTCCAGCTTCATAGTTCCATAAGATTTAGGTTGGATTTATACAACTTCTCAGAAACAGACTTCGCTCCATCATGTGTTTCACTTATACCTAGCTACAGCCTCAAACAAAGGCCTGCCTCATTCAGATGGTATTAGTGAATTTTAAATTTGTAGTCCAAAGCATTGTCTTGTACTCATTTTGACACTGAACTATATTATGCAAGGGTGAATTTAATGTGGGGACACAGCACAATCCTGTCTGGCAGGCAAGAAGTTTTACTTTGCTACTCCTCCATGCTGGTATGCCCCCCAAAAAACCTACATTTTATTTATGTTTGATGTGATCTGATTCTTTGATCAATTTGACTGGAGGATGGCATCAGTATTTATGTAGTTTTGAGGGGACTCAGATTCCTACAGGACTAGACAGGAACTGAGCAATGACTTCAGTAGTGTTAATGTTTCCTAAATTATGGGCATACATCCCTAAAGAGACAAATAGCCACCTATGTGTATTTGAGGACCTGAACCTCAGTTATACCTATGAAAGGCAGACACTGTTATTGGGTACATGAATGCCTTAAGTAATACCTGGATAAAAGTAAAAGATTATTACTCAAGACTGAGGATAAGATGCCATTATTATCCTTGAATATTCATAATTATCTGTTCTGTAAATGCAAAGGTAATCTACTTTAAAAATAGTGTCTACATAAAAAAAGAAAAAATATATTTTGGTTATTGTATTTTTTGGATATAACAAACACCTACAGTGTCATTTTATATTCATTATATCTTTGTCTGGATTCCTTGTCAAGGCATTGAATTTACAAGGTTTCTTGCCATTATTGTTTGAAAGGGAGCACTGTAAATCTTACTTCTGTGCTTTCATGATGGCTGTGGCACCTCTGATTATAATGTGTCACTTTCAAAGGACATATAACAGACTTTCTAGCCAAAGTTTATATCCAGGATCTGCAAAACTGTCAGAACTGCACAAAACATAGAGTACAAGGGCACTTATCTCAATAACAGAAAACAAGAGAAAATGCTGGTCACATGACTGTATGGTAAATGACTGTGATAGCTTTTCCTTCATTTTGTTCTGATGGAAATAGGGATATGAAGGTTGTACAGCCAGGTGACTGCTTACTCATTGTATAATATAGTTAATGAGCTGCATTTGTGACATTAGTATAATCTGTCTGGTTCATAATGTACTATAGCACACGCATTATTTCACCGAATGATTTATGGGATCTCTATTATGTTGTAATGCATTTCCTATGGCAATAGATGAGATAGATTATCTTGTGTTTCCTAGCATAATGTAGTTTTGTACATCACAAATATAATTGGCTTATAAGACATCATATTTCATTAACCAATGAGAATGATTTTGATGACAGGTGTCCCTTCATTAATTAAACCTTTCCTTTCCATTGTTATACAGTTCTAAGTATCTCCTAAACTTTTCTATTATTTACAGTCTTTCTTGTTACTTTATTTGTATGCACCATTTTCTAGTAAGATATTTAAATGTTAGCTCAAAAAAAACCCCAGCTATCTTTTAAAAATTAAAAAAAATAATAATTGTTGGGTTTTTTTCATTCAGTCCTTCACGCACAATTCCTAGTCTAGATCAATCTCCTAAGGAAATAGGTCTTGTCCTAAAATTTTACGTCAATATGTCAGTGTTTGTCTGTTCCCCTTTCCCACCATTCTCAATCTGGTCTGGCAAGGAGGTAGATCTCAAAATTGAGAAATTTCTTCTAGTTTTGTGAATATTAGTATATGGTGCTGGTTGAGGGGAAAAACACTGTAACTAATCTTATTATGATAAGAACTAAGCCCCTCTTTTTCCCTGTTGAAAATATAAGGCTTGATAATCAGCAATAGCCCAAATAGCCAAATTACATAATCTTTTTGCTAGGGGATTACAGTGGAAGAACAGGAAAAAGAATAGGGAAATTTGAAGGGAGAAGAAGCCAAAGCAAGGGAGGGCAAGACAGACCAATGCTAAGCAAAGCAAGGCAAGGGAAAGAAGGTATTTTAGTGTTAAGGGCTTGCAGGAACATGCGGCAGAGCTCAATTTATCACAGTAGGAGGGTGTGATAGAAAGCTGGACCAGACAGAGCCTTGAGATACAACTGGTTTACTTGCATGCTAAATATATATAACATGTTCCCATCCCTAAAGCTGTGGGGTTTGGTTTGTTGTTTTTTTTTTAACACGAAATTACAAACTGGAATACAGTAGCTATAAGCAGAGATCTTGGAACAAGTCTGCTGCCAGTGTCCTGCTGATTCTGGCTCCCCATTTTAGTCCTGCACTCCAGTCTGAGAATGTTCTGGGTCCAGTCATTGCTGCAAACTCTTGCAGAAGTCCCACAGTGTGCCCTCATGCAAGTGGTTCCTTGCTTATTTTTCTATTTCCTTCTGCCTAGCATCATATGTTTCTCTACACATATTCCACTGCTCTTGAGGAAGACTTAGTATTTGACTGCCTGCTAACACTTCCATTTAGCTTAACCTAAATGGCATAATTGGCAGTCATCTTTCCTTTTGCCCAGTTCTGTTGTTTTAATGAACCACTACACAGTTCATGCATATAAATGACAATGTTGATGGAACATTGATGAGCTTTCTTAGCTCTACTGCTTCTGTTTTTCCATTCCTTTGCAATATCTATTACTATTCACAGCAAGCTGATGGGTAGTAGTTCAAATTGTCATAAGACTTCCATACTACTCCTCAGTCAAAAGGAGGGTCCCTTGTGGTGCACTATCAAACTGACAGAAACCAAATCTTTTGCCACACTGTTACTATAAAGTAGATTAAATGAAGAGTATAAAAAAGTTTGGTAAGTTGTTTAAACTGTGTATGAAAACTGAGCTTAATATTTTTATATTCAGCACTAGACCAGCAACCTGAGCTAGTGAAAGTTGTCCCTGACAACAACAGGGAGGGGTTGTCATCATTTAGCATATGAATGGACTGGTGGGAAAACAAACATAATCAACATTCAGCATATTTTTTTCATTTCAAGTACACAAAAAAATACAGCCAGGCAAGGAATGTATGTGGTAAGGTGTATGGATGAAAATTAGGTCATTAGGTCCTGACATGATTTTTGTCATGATTTAACAAAACAAAAAGTTTTAGAAATTCCTACTGAGAGACTTTTGAGACTGCCAGATCTCTGGTTTTATGTTTTAAATCTTGTTCTGCCATTTACATTTAGCTCATTTTAAATTAGGAAGTTCCAGAATTGTTAGCCTATAATGAAAATGCACAGTATCCTCAAATATCATGACTTGACATGTAGGGACTATATAAGTGAAAAACAGTTAAAAATAAATATTTAATCCACTCATTTGTAGTGATTACTTATTACTTATTGTAATAATTATTACTTATTGTAGTGATACGCTTCTAAAGGAAATGTAGTCTGATTTTATACAATAATATAAATATTTTAAGGAGCAATTTTTCATATCATAAATATTACCCTCTTTGATAAGACATATATTTTCAATAAAGTAATAGAATAGTTTGATTTCCACAACAGAGAGTTAAAATTTCTTTTTTCTTATGCACTTTATGTAGAACCTTGAAAAAAACAAGACAGTAAACATCATAATTATATGTAAATTATATTTTCATTAGTAGAAAAAAGCCCAAACTATAATTTGCTCACACTTTTCTCCCTTGCAAGTTTAAAATTGTGATAATAACTACAGTATTTCCAAATACCAAGTGAGTCAAGAAATGGGATTCCACTTAATGATGGCACATTGTATTGTATATTTACAGACTATGTAATTTTTGAACCCTAGCCCCAAAATAAAAATGCACAAATATATACATTACCCATATATTTAAAGAGCTAGTAAATCCAACTTTCACCCTAGTTTCCTCAGTAGAATAGACAGAAAATAAGTTTAATAGCATTTTGAAAGGTTAACATACCCAGTCTTTGGTGAACCAAGTTATAAAGTGAATAAGTTCCAGAATAAAGAATGCTCACAGAGAGTTGCTCTTTCACTTTGCTTCTCTTGGAAAGCCTTTCATTTGGGAGGAAGCAAGTGGGGACTTGATTTTGCTGCAAAGAAAGAGGAGTCCAAGTTAGACTTCAGAAACAACTTGTTATCTGATTTGGCCTAAGAAATTTTATTTTTAGATCTTAAACTTCTGGGAGCAGGGACTAACTTCTGTTACATATTTTTTTTTAAAAAAGGTCTTACGCTTTAATAGAGACAACTGTGGGCTCAAACTCTCAGGTGAAGTAAAGTCTTCCATTCTCCTACGAGAAGCTACCCCTCTCCTCAGCAGTTTCTATTCATTTTATATTGGTATATATATGTGGTTCTTCTCTTGTACTAGCTTTTTTGTACTCAGCTCTGAGGGGCACCAGTTTTTCCTTTACTTAGATATGTGATTTGTTCAGAGAGACTTGATAGCCACCAGTGAGATTTTTTTTTTTTAAGTAAATCTTATCTTTTCATTTCTTTTCCTTGCCACATATTTTTCCAGGACAAAAGTAAAGTGAGATAAAAAGAGAAAAACTAAATTTTTTAAAATGGTTTTCTCTTTTTTTTTTTAAACTACTGCCTGTAGCTCGAATGATTTTTCAGGTGAAACAGACTTCATTAAATGATCTATTTAAGCATTTCAGTTTGAAATGTTTTTTAAAACAGTTCCTTTTTGGAATAACTGTAATTGGCATACTGAAATGTGAACATTTTCTTCTACAGAAACAAAGTAATGTATTGTGATTTTTTTTTTCTGTTTAGTAAGAAATTTGAGAACTTATTTAACTCAATAACTATTTGATTGATTTTTTAATAAAAATTTTATTGGTCTAGCAATTGGTAACCCATTTCTCCATATGATGATGAATAGTTAATTGTAATTCATAAATGGGTTTATCTGATATTACAATCAAGGACAAACCCCCCATTTTATTAATAGACCAAATGAAAACCATAATTATTGGATTTTCAGACAGTAATTGACAATTGCTATAGTGCTATGTTTTGGATTTAGGATGAGAATAATGTTGATAACATACTGATGGTTTAGTTGTTGCTAAGTAATGCTGACACTAGTCAAGGACTTCTCAGCTTCCCATGCTCTGCTTCTTCTCCCAATAAGCTGGGAGGGGGCACGGGCAGGACAGCTGACCCAAACTGGCCACAGGGCTATTCCATACCATATGGCATCACACTCAGTATAGAAACTGGGGGGAGCTGGCCGCGGGGCAGCGATCACTGCTCGGAGCCTGGCTGGGCATCGGTCAGTGGGTGGTGCGCAATTGCACTGTGCATCACTTTTTTTTGTATATTATTTTATAATAATTATTATTATTTTCTCTTTCTCTGCTGTCCTATTAAACTGCCTTTATCTCAACCCACGGGTTTAACTTTTTTTTTCCCTGATTCTCTCCCCCATCCCACCAGGTCAGGGGAGGGAGGGTAAGCGAGTGTCTGTGTGGTGCTTAGTTGCCAACTGGGGTTAAACCATAATAAGGTTAAAAAATATATATAAAAGAAAGTACTATTTTAATCATTAAAAGGGAGTAATAGGTATTAACTGAGTGTCATCCTATGCCATTCACTGCTAGCGAAACTATCCCTAAATACTAGGCTGTTATTTTCTGGTAGCAGGTGCTTTTTGACTCTTAGCTTTGTGGACAAAGTCCTAGGGGGAAGTTTTTTTTTGCCTATAAAAAGATGATTAACATGATTCATTTTCAAAACCAGCTTTTGGCTTTTTAATAGCACTGCATTTCTAAAGCTCAGGTTCCTGTATTCTATGTAGTGGACATTTCCTATACTGGTTTTCTGTGTTCTCTAGGAATAATTTCATATTCTCAATGGAACCTAAAGATTCTGTTTCACAACTAGAAAGAAGAATAAGTTAGCTAAAAGGAAAGATGCTTATCCTAGGATGTGACTTTGCCATTATTGGGAGATTTAATTGTTGTCTTCTATGCTTAGAGCAGATGATTTACTATGCTTGTGATATATAGCTTTAAAACTTACCCAGGGTGAGAAGTCCACTAGTTAACTTATGTATTCTTTTCCTTTAGTAGGGTTAGTGGTCTTCCCTGGACACTTCCTGCAAATGCACATGCATATACACACATAACTCATAGGGTTGTACTTTAAAAATCCACTGAAATATTCTAGGGCATGTTCCAGTCTGTTGAAGTATCATTAAAGAAAGGGACAGTAATAGGTATCTTCCAAAGAAAATTACATGTGCAGCGTCTTCCAAGGTCACAACTAAAGGAAAGCTACAAGTGCTGCAACCAAGACTGAACTGTTTCTGGATGTGCACAGATCAAGAGCTTTAGGAAGCCAGACAAACTCTGAAAATTATTTGCTTAAAGACTTGAAGATTAGGTAGAAGCTGTGGGTGGTCTTTCAGTGTCTCAGTTTTTGCAGTATATTGCTAATCTTATTATAAATCATACATATAGGCATTCACTTCTTGCCTGGATTTTGGCCAATGTCATTATTCTGTATTGGTTCTCACTTGTGTTCTGCTGTAATAGTCTTTACACTTCTTTAATCCGAAAGAAGAACAGTTACACTAGCCAGATCAATAAAGGCACCAAATAAATTGACCTTTAAAAACACACAGACAGTACTCGCTGTGGAAGGTGCTGAAATATGAAACATCTGATTGTCTCCCAGACCTTTAAATGTTTCAGTTTCTGATTCTCAATCATGTTAACAGTCGCTTTAGTATTAGTCAAACAATTTGTATCATTAAGAGTCTATGGAGTCCTAGACTTTAAAGAGGTACTTAGATGGATCAGTTTTTCAAAGTCTGCAACTTTTTTGGTTTTATATCCATTACTTAGACAATGATAGTGAGAATGACATTTCTTAGTTTGTAAATGACAGAAAAGTGAGGGACAAGGGGAAGACACATCTTTAAAGAGCTGGAGGAAATGAGAAATGTTCTTTCAATACACAAAATTGCAGAATAATGAATTGCAAGAATTGAAAACAAATCGAAGGGTGAGTGAATGCTAAATGAAAAGATACTACAGCATCTGACCTTGTGAAATTTTGTGTGCAGTGGTGGAGAAATCCCTAAAGTCTTCATCTCAACTTGCCACTGCACCAATTAAAATAAAAGACACTAAGTTGCATTGTTCAAGAAGCACAAAACAAATCACAGAAAGTAGAAGTAGTGATGCATGAAGCTCTGACTATATCCCAGACAATATTTTCTGTACTGGTCATCAGTACTTTTCATATTAATCAATGTTGCATAGTTGTTTCTTGTAGGTGTCATGGTTTAACCCCAGTCAACAACAAAGCACCACACAGCCACTTGCTCTCTCCCCCCCGCCCCCCAACGGGATAAGGGGAGAATCTGAAGAGAAAAAGTAAAAAAACTCATGGGTTGAGATAAAAATATTTTAATAATTAAAATAATATTAGTAGTAGTAATGAAAAGGAAACCGCCCCCCAACGGGATAAGGGGAGAATCTGAAGAGAAAAAGTAAAAAAACTCATGGGTTGAGATAAAAATATTTTAATAATTAAAATAATATTAGTAGTAGTAATGAAAAGGAAAACAATGAGAGAGAAAGAAACAAACACCAGGAAAAACAAGTGATGCAACCACTCACCACCCACCAACTGACACCGAGCCAGTCCCTGAGCAGCCATCGCTGCCAAATCCGCTCAGTTTCTATACTGAGTGTGATGCCATATGATATGGAATAGCTCTTTGGCCAGTTTGGGTCAGCTGTCGTGCCTGTGCCCCCTCCCAGCTTCTTGTGCCCCTGGCAGAGCATAGGAAACTGAAAAGTCCTTGACTAGTGTAAGCACTACTGAGCAACACCTAAAAACATCAGTGTGTTATCAACATTATTCTCATCCTAAATCCAAAACACAGCACTATACCAGCTACTAGAAAGAAAATTAACTCTATTCCAGCTGAAACCAGTACAGAAGACTATTACAAAAAACAGATATAGCTGGTACAAATATGAGTAAGCTTTGGCTTACTCATATTTACTTACTTTATGAATGTAAACTGAAAACATGGTGTGCTAATAAAGAGGCCAAACTAAAATAATGCTTGGAATTACAGAAGGAACAATAATGTGCTGTTCCTTTCTGTCTGTAAACAGGCAGCAACTTAGGAATGTGATTCAAAGGAAATTGTCAGCAAAAATTAAATGTTAAAAGATGGGACAGTACAAAACACAGTGAAGGTGCATTACTGGCAGAAAGTCTTCTCAGGCAGAAAAAGAAGTAGAACTCTTCTGTAGCATACCTACTCTAATTAAGCTGTATGGTTTATCCATTTTTTTAATAGTGGAAATCTGTTCTAAATGTGCCATTGAAGTCCAACTCTCTTGGAAGTGCTTATCTGTCAAAATCAATGACAATTAGGTCTACTATTCCTATATTTTATATGCCTGAACTGAGAATTTGTATTTACAGTTTGAGTTTAGTACCCAAATTCATAATGAAGGAAAGTCTAATGGAGGGATCACTTAAACCATTAGATAAGATACAGTGAAGAAACTTTCTCTGAAATTCTACCTCTGCCTGAGTACCTATATGGAACTTTTATTTCTTGCCCCAAACTAGTTTGTAGATGTATGTGGGTAAGAAGAGCTGGTGCCAAAAAATAGAAGTTGGTCTTCTGTACTTTTTTTGTACACTTATGTGCATACAAGTTGCTCCTAGTGGTAGGCAGTATGCTCAGAACTAGGAGAAGAAAGGGCTTTAATCATCTTCATCCGGAGAGGGTTTAATCTAAAGCTGTCATATTTGCAGCCATCAGGTAATAGAAGAAGGTTGGATAGAAGAGCCCTCTAGTTCAAGTGTTGAAGTTCAGCTATGGTAGAAGGAAAAGGAGAAATGAGGGGGTAGGTTCAAGACCACTCAGGCAAAAGAGAAAACCAAAGTGCATCGCCTGTGCAAGCACTGAATGGTAGCTAAAAACTGGGGAAAACCCTTACACAGAAGGAATGCATAAATAATTATTCCATTAAAACTTAGCACTAACGAGGGGAAGGATTAAGTTTGAGACAGTATTCAGAATTTTCTATTAGCTGAGGCAGATTTCTTCTATTATTAATTATTTGTTTTTTCAGATCATGTTTTTAGTCACTAGCTTCTCCTCAGACATTTTACAAGATATGTCTATGTATTCAATAGTGCAAAATCCAGCTGAAAGATATTAAATTAGTTTTGGGGTAACTTTGTGGGGGTAAATTTCTACACAGCTCTGCTGAGGAAGCAGTTTGCAGCCATAGTTCTCTGACACTAGATGTTGTAGAGGTCAGTAGTTGAATGCTAGAGAACAACTGCCATAGAGACTGAATAAACAATGAAAAAGATGAGATCGTGCGTATTTCACATCTTGGTCACTGACAAGTTCTAAGCTAAATTTACCTGTGATCTAGATTGACATGTAACTCAGAAGTAAGGGTAGCCCTCATCTTGTCCTTAGTTGATGAAGTTGATGGAATTACATGAGCCATGTGTAAAGGTGCTATCTATCACTAAAAGAGATTGTATTTAGACACAAGACCTATTTTCATTCATAAACACCTTACAGTTGAGCTTCCAGAGTGTTACGCAGTGTGTCTTTACCTTGATTATCCTCTGATAATAAATCTGGACAAAATAGCATTAGTAAAATACAGAACAAAAAATTTCACCCCAAATTACACTCATACATTCTTGCTTAAAATGAATTTCTTCTCATAAATGCATGTGATAAAAGCAAGAAAAAAATAATACTCAAGTCAATTTGCACCATTTTCATTTTAAAATACTTTTTTTTTTTTTTTTTTTCATGGGGATTCCTATGGAGGTTCCTTGAATACTGTTATACATATGCCTGTTTTATATAACTGGATATTCATTTGTTGTCTGAAAATCAGAGTGTATTTCCTTCTGGCTCAGGTATCTGGCTTATTACCTTCAGTAAAACCCTGGGTGAAAGTTTGCTTATTTCTTCAAAGTGGTTTCCCAGTTGTGAACAAAAGCAGACACTGTGGACTGTACATGTATTACTGTGAACAGTTTGGTCTTGCCATTGGCATTTGATAGCAATTTTAAATTATTGAGATAATTGTTTCTATTATTTTCTATTTTAATATCTCAACAGCACATGCAAACCATGACTGGAATGGGCCTGCTTTTATCAGCACAAACCAAATCATATTCCTTACTGTAAAGCCCTTATCAACAAAAAGGGAAGGGTAACAAAAATGAACAATTTTATGACTAAAATAGTGAGCTGATACACTTCTGATCAATCATAGAGAAGGACTAAAGCTTCAGGGTACCAAGGGACAGCTTTTGCATAGTTGCTCTTTTCAGGGCAGAGGTATAACTCAGGTATAAAAGCTGAAATTCAGCATGGTACAACTCTTCAGTTTGAAAGACGTATTGAATCACATAAGCTCACCTAGTATTTGTCATGAGGGTTTATCTGAAGCTTGAATATTGTATACAGTTAATGATGGCTACCATAAGTTCATTTTCACTTAAGAATTTTTAGTCGGTGTTGTGTTAGTATTTCCCACCAAGTGCATTGTTTTGCTTGGAAGACTTTTGAAAGAACATTTCTGACTAGAGCTGAGAAAAGCTAAAAAAAAATTATAATTGAATAAAACTCATTGCTAAATGATCAACTCCCTTTAAGCTGTTAACTAAAATTCTCCAGTGTATGCAGTAAATTGACTTAATAACTCTGGAAATAAAACATACAGAAAAGCCTATTTTTTTTGAACAAAATTCCTTAGTACACTCAAGAGCCGCAAATTAGAAAAGTAAAAACAAACAAACAAACAAACAAAAAAAAAACCAACCAAAAATGCTAAGAAAATTAAAGGGAAATAACTTTTAGGAATGGGTAGCACATTAATTAGAAATTAGCTGTCTCTTGTCTCTGATAAAAAAAAACAAAAACTCAAGAAAAGTGTTTTTCCTAAGTTAATAGATATGAGCATCCTGCTTGTTTTTCTCAGCTGCAAAGCACAACTGAGCATGTCACTCTAAGTCTCTAAGAAGAAAGTGTTCTTCAGAACATAGCAGATATCTGCATGGTATATTCACACACACACACACACACATTAACTGGGACCATATTGTTTTAGTCAGAAATGAAAAAATATGGATCCATATCCAGGAGTCTTGCCTTCATGATATCAAGGTTAATATTTACATTTTGCTCTGTTGGCAGTTATTCCATGACATCCTAACATTTCCTTTGGATATTTGATAAAATATTTTCTGCCCAATAAACTTTAATTCCTTTATTGCCCAAGAAAATATGTAATCCGTGTCTTTGAAAGTAACATGTTTTATCATCTACTTACAATGCACATTGTGTGCATTCAGGACATACAGAAAATACCAGAAGAAAACTGAAGCCTTTGAGTGAACATCTTCTATTGTGTTTTAAGGGATAAAGAAAGAAAAAAAGTGTAGTGAACAAATTCACAAGAGCGTTCAAACCAAGAACCACAAATGAAGAACCATGATAAAACTGTAACGCTTTGTAATCTTTTAGGCTTCGCTTAAGCCTAACCATGGGTCTCTGTGCACTTGAGTAGCCTCATGTTGCACTCCTGTTTTGCTGTGCTGCATGCATTCTTTTTCAAATTTCAGAGACCTGATTCCTGATCCAAATCACAGTACAGTGACTTGAGGTCTGACTTATTACAACACCATGACTTCTTACTGTCATGCAGCTTCAAATGCAGACAGCAGAATTTGTTCTGATTCTCATCAATGTAATATCTGATTCATCTCATAGCTTCACTAACACAGTGTGACTCCTTGCTTGCAGAGCTCAGAATAATACACTGGATGCATGTGTTTCTGTGTGTGTTTGTGTGCTGTGTTTTGTCAAGCTCACAAATGGTCTCAAATATCTGCAAGGTATTCTTAAAATATTTAATTCAGGTTTTAAATGTTTTGTTACAAAATAAACTAAAATATGCCCATAGCAATATCCAAAGGAACAGGTTAAAAGACTCAGAAACAGTCAGGTGTTTAAATATAAAACAACTGCAGAAAATAAAAGGAATGAGAAGCTACATTATAGTAACAAATATGTTCTATGGCACTGAAGTCAAAAAGGTATGGAGAAGTCCATGTGCATGCTACTAAATTCTCCTGCCACCTGAATCAAAGCTGTATCCAAACTACATATTAAAAGTAGTCTCTGAGACTTGACTGTGCCTTGTAATTCTTTGGGTGAGTGCTATCTGGCCAACACCAAACCCAGGCCATCCTAACAGTACAAGTTAGGTGATTGGTTCCAGTTCTCTAGGAAATTCCATGGCATTTTAGGTTTATTGTGATAAACTGTGGTCTAGCTATAGTTAACCTATGTTTAACATAGTTAAACAAGAGAATATTTAAGGTCAAGCTTTTCTGACTCTTTTATTAGCTACTTTTCCTTCATATGAAGGAAAAAAACAACCAATGGTATAGTTAAAAGACAAAGAGTTTATTTACTAACCTCAGAAAGAAATATTAAATTGAAAATAGAAAACACAGTGCAGGGAAATTTTGCATGCCATTGCAGTATCTAGCATACAGTATTTTCCAGACACTGTGATTATTACTTTCTTGCCAGATATACAGGAAACAGAGTGTCCCCTATCTTTTCCATAGAACAGGTAGTACAGGAAATAATGATGTTATGATAGTCCAACTATGACTGAAGTAATAAGCTAATTTCACTAAGCTAGCCTACCTATGCAAGTCCTTGTGCTGTGTCCTGGCCATAGCTCTGTGTTATTTCTCTTGTATAAAAAGAATGGTTTTAAATCACTATTTTTATCGAGATAGCATCTCCTATGACATCTCATCTTACACAAATAGCTCCAGCACATATGAGACACTGACCTATAGTGTCATTTTTCCATTTGCAATTTAACAGCAATTTTAGAATGTATCCCACTGTTGCAAAAGCCTTCCTTTGAAAATCCCTCTGACTCATGGTTATCATGCTATCAAAATGCAACTACTGCTTCAAGTTGGCGCAGACTTACTGAGCTACTTGTGACCTAAAACCGATACTGTCACAGCTATTGGGAAGACCCCACAAAAGAAGAACAGAAGAAATCAATCATTTTCCTCTTTGTTGTTGCTCTGAGGTTGATGTTGAGTAGCTTAAAATGGACAAGAAAATAGTCTGCATAAAATTTAGTACTGTCTGCGTCTTTTGAAAATTCTCTCAGGATTGGCTGCCAGAGGTCCTTGATGAAAGAGCAAGCAGGAGTCCAAAATTTGTTGTTTTGGTTTGGTTTGGTTTTGGGTTTTTTTGTTGGTTTTTTTTTTTTTTTCAGTAGTTCAATGAAGTTGTTAATATTATACTTACTAATCCAGTCAAATTTAAAATTTTTAATCTGTTATTTGACACATGCTATTATTTTGGCTGTTGCAGTGTATATACTTGTGAGGTGAGGAGCTATGAACATAAATCCCATTATCATGATTTATTTTATTTTTTTTCACAGAGACCCATCTGAACTTTTACATTTTCTAGTACTTTGTCAACTCTTTTTTTCATTAAATCAGTTGAGAAGAAGGAGATTCCTTTTCTATGGCAGCCTAAGGGTTTGTAGGCATTTAACTTCTTTATAGACCCTTTAAAATCCCACACAAATAAAGCCAAAGTTTGGTCTGTATTTTCAGAATATTGTTTATTTTGCTTTTGGGCTTTTCTTGTGAGCAGACAGAGATAAGGTAACTCTATAAAACTGTGTATCACAAACTGGTTGAATTGACTACAGTACCTCTGAGTGAAACAACATACTGATCTAGCTCCCATGCTGAAAGGAGTGGGGGGGAACACAACAGTTTAGAAAACAAGGCATTGGCACACCATGTGTTACCATTCTTGACTGATTACAGTCATCTAATTCCTCAACAAAAAAACAAAAAAAAAACAAACAAAAAAAAAAAACAAAAACCAATGGGGCTACGAATAATTAGCCTTCTGCTTTTTATTTATATCCAATGTCAGGGAGAAGTGAGGCTGGCTGTTCCTTAAGGGACAGAGAGCTGAGGAAGTCACCTCCATGGCCAGACCAGACCAGCAGGTGTCTTGAGCCAGGGGAGGGGATGGGCTTGGGATTGGAAGCCAGGCTCAGTTAAGAGCCCAAACTGCCAGATGAGGACAATGATGATGATGAGGGAGGGCAGAGACTGGGCTGGGACATGGGGTCAGGATCAAGCATGGTAAGAGTAACCATGGTTCATCCCTGGGAGGGCCAGGCAGGGCCATGGAGATGGGGACACTTTGAGATCAGGCCAGGACATGGGCCTGTGGGTGAGCCTGGCTTGGCAGGGTCCACGGCTGGGCAGGGCTGGGCTATGGGGAGCTGGAGACTGGCCCTGCTGATGTGCCACTGGGGCAGGGGTTTTGGCCCCAGGGGGCTGAAATGGGGTCCTGGGCCATAGGCAGAGTGGGGAGAGGGTGCCCTCAGGGCCCTGACAGTCAAGAGCATAGTCCACAGAAATACGTCATGCTCAAACGTAAAATGATATCCGTTAACTAGCTAAGTATTTTCAGTGTCAAGTGGTATTCATTTGGTTTTCCTCTGAAATTGTATACCTTGAATATTTTTATCAACTTTTTTGCAACAAAATCTCAGTATCTGTTAGAGTCTTGATAAATATTATTTAAGATTCATACCTCAAGGTAAGTATTGATGGTCTCTTTTTTTAGGGGGAAAAAAAAGAAAGAACAAAACACTTCTGAAATTTAAACCCCAGATGAATCCTAAGTATGTAGCAGTATTCATATGATAATTTTTTTTTAAAAAACATTAGTAATAGGAAAAAATTATTTTAGACAAAAATAAGAAAAAAACGCACCAATAAATAAATGAATTAAAAAACAGATAAAACGTACAGAGCATGAGTGTCGCATTTGACTTACAAACACAAATTTAATGTTGTTGACCAGGAATAACATCAATAATATCAGAAGAATTGCAAAAGTGTGAATTACAGGTCCCCAAGAAATGAGTTTCTACTTTAGCAAGTAGGAGAATTACACAGTTCAGGTGTGCTGGGCAAAAAAATCTGAATATGGCAAGAAAGCAGATGAATCCCAGCTACCAATTAAGGGAGAAATAGGCAGACAGAGTTGTAATGAAAATAAAACATTCAGAATGCATGAAGACATTAAATAACCTTTTGAAGCATGTGATGCATGTTAGAAAAATATATTTGCAGAACAGGAAGATTCAGATAAGAGCAATAAAATGTCAACATTTGTGAATAACCTCTAAAGTATTTCAAAGTTAGAGCTTAAAACCCCCACAGAATACTTCAGAAATACTAGCTTTTATCCCGTAACTGAAAATAGCACCAATATTGGAGAATTTTTTCCCTATTCCTTTTTCCTTTCCATTTTTCCTCTTTCTCCTTTCCCTTCCTTTTTTTCTTCCCCATCTATTTTCCCTTCTCTTCTCTCTCTCTGAATTTAAAAGTACCACCAAAATAATGCATTGCTCAATATATAGAAACGAACACCATTCTACTTGATCTAAAGGATCTTGATTTAAGTGAAATATTCATCAATCAAATGAAGCACCTAGCTACGCATTTTCAGCTCCAACCTCAATTCTGCTATTAATTAGTACTAATCTAGTGACCTCACAACAAACACCCTCATTAATGCAGGATCAGTTATCCTTGAGCTCCTTATCTTGCTTATTACTTTTTACCTAATGCTTACATACATAAAACAAGATTTCTATTTTGCTAATGGGAACCTATTTACATACAATGATATACATACAGACATACAGATCAAACTAGAGGACTTTAAGTGCAGTGCAACTGGGAATAGTTTTGTAATTTGCAAATTTCCTCCTAGTTAGGACTTCATCACACCGATCTTTCCTCACTCTTTCTACTAAAAGCTGGGGTTTCACTCTTTTTTTTTTTTTTTTTTTCCCCCTCCTTTCTCTGTTTACACACACCTAAGTATTTACAGCAGACCCATAAACTCTGGTTTTCCTAATCACTCTCTGGGAAAGCTTTGCAAGTCATATGTTTGAGATTCTATTCATCCCTTGCTCTATTCACACATGTCCATGTCACTGTCTTCTATTATTTTAGCAGATATTAAACAAAGAAGAATTTAGGATATATTTCAAAAGCGTACTGCAAACAGAACTGTAATCACATTTTTCATTCTCCTGGCTAACCATAAGCAATGATAGCTAATTAGCTTAAAGTAAACAGCTGCCAATATGATAATCATGATGAAAAGATAAGACTATCAATGTGTGAGCTGGAAGATGTTTTATTACCCTGGCACTGTTAGCTTGATATTTCCTCCAACAGGCCATTGTTACAGGCTTTTAGTGGTAATATGAGATTTTAGGAAGAAATACTGAGGAAGGTCATGCAGTCCCAGATGACATTTGGGACTGACTTTTTTTCTAATGAGCCCTCTGACTCTCACTGTCTACCTCATCAGTCCAGTGAAGTTACATCTGTAGGAACAGAACTAGAGCAGGAGGAATCTACTCCTCTGTGTGAACTCTTTTCAGAATTATAAAAGAAGATTGACATAAAATAAGTTTTCTCCATGCTAAGTCTACTGCAGATGCTCTGAAAGTCTTACGCTTATTGGGAATGCTTGTGTGAACAAAATAGAGACACGTACATTTTTAATAGGAGGCAGCAAAGATAACGATCTTTATTTTGGCACTGCCTGCCAAATTAGAGAAGGCATCATTCAGGTCAGGTTTTTGAAAAGAACAGAAAAACATTTTTTTTTTTTTTCCCCACTAACCTGACAGCCTTGTACAAAAAGAAAACTTGACTCAGAATAAATTTAAAGGAAGAGCAAATAAGGCTAGACAGTTACAGTATAACTCTCTGGAAAAGAACATTCAGGGGTTTAGGGAGAGGTAGAAACATGCTGGAGACACTGACAGTTCCTAAAGAAAGCAAAGCCAATAAGGGCAAAGTCACAAAGAAGCAGCACCAGTGTGAGGTAAGAAAAGGTCAAAAGTTCTGACATTCACACTTAAATGAGCATACCTGGAAGGAAGTTTTCTTTGATACTAAACTAGATTGATTAGAGTTTGTCAGAATGTATGGAACAAAGCAGCAAAGACCCAATGATGTTTTATAAGAAGGACTTTTGAGGTCAACCATTACAATACTGCATCTTTGTGCTATATACCTGGGTGGAGAAATACAGCAGAAACCGCTTTAGGCATTGACAGGCACTTTGGCTAGCTTATAAGAAAAATAGAGGGAATACATGAAAAGGACCCTTAGGATTTGTATATTAATCTCATCACAAAATATTGTACTTAATAAAGTAATATGAAATTATTGCATGCTTGTCATAACTTAACACTTTGATAAAATTAGACATTGATACGTTACTTTTCTGTTCTAATTATTTTTCAGAAAACATCTCTTTAATCATTCCTGAAACCAATAAAAATCAGGCCATATTTCAATTTAAAATGTTTATCACAGAACCTGCTATATATAAACCTTAATTTTATTTTTATATGATTTAAAATTATGTCTTAATTTGACACAGATTTTTAAAACTGAGACAAATACATTTGCTGTAATATTTGCTTTACATGCTTGTACAATCAGCCCCTGTCCATTCCCACATTATCAGCACAGAAGTGTTGTGGATGGAAGGCGGGCAGGATGGAGGGCATGCAGTGATTACCATGGTCTCATGTACTGCTCTTTCAGAACAGCAGAGAGGTCTTGAGGTTTCTCGTTAAAAAAAATTTCCAGTAATCAATTATATACCCTGATTTTTTGAAAATTATAATCATAGAATCATAGAATTATTAAGGTTGGAAAAGACCTCTGAGATCATCTAGTCCAACCATCAACCCAAACCACCATGTCTACTAAGCCATGTCCTGGAGTGCCACATCCATACATTTTTTAACACCTCCAGGGATGGGGACTCCACCACTTCCCTGGGCAGCCAGTTCCAATGCCTCACCACTCTTTCAGTAAAGAAATTTTTCCTAATATCTAATCTAAACCTCTCCTGGTGCAACTTGAGGCCATTACCTCTTGTCCTAAGCCCTAGACTCTTTTTACACTTTTAAATCCAGAGCTGCTTCTTTCTAACTTGCCCAACATTCACAATGTTGAGATGCAGGCAAGTGATGTAGCCATAGACTTAAGCTGTACTCTAGACTTTCTTAAGAAGGAAGTTGCATTTTATTTAAGTGGAGCCAGTTATGTAGAGCCTGAGCTATACTGTTGCTGAGCCCATCCCACTGGGATTCAGATGATAACTTCTTCAAGAGCAGGCCATGCTGTTCCCTGCATAGGAATGAAGCACTGCCAGAGGGTAACAAAAGGTCTTTCCCCAGCACCTATCAAACAGGAAGACTACATGAAATACATCTTGATGGAAAGCAAATATATGTTTTGCTACATTAATTAAGAGAAAAACTGTCCTAATACATTTTACGCTAATAATTATCATATAATGGTACAATAATTATATCATATAAAATATGACTGTGATTGTTATCACTGAGGATTTTCATTTAATGCCTTATTTTGTATGTGCTGATAATACTGCCTGATCCTTTTTGTTTGCTGTGCCAGAGGTTGGACTGCTGAGTACTTTTTTCCATGCAGTTTAATATGGAGAATAAAGAAGTACTTAAACAACAAAGGGTGCTACTGATAGTGATATTTCAATAACACCACAGGTGAATAGAGTGAATCTGCAAAGTGTTACTACATTCTTTCAGAATGAAATAATGTTGGTTTTGTCATTTGAAAGCCAGAACGTAATTTCTGAGATTGTTCCTTGGATCAAAACTCTGAAGGCCAACCTTTGTTTTCTGTTTCAAAATAAGTTGTATTTGGTTGGCTTGTGTAATAAAAGTTCTGGTGCTTTTAACCTAACTACTACTAGGTGCTTTTTACCTAACTACCCACATACCCACCTGTCCTTTGATTTAATTAAGCATGTGCTGGTTGGGCTTACATGGTCAAATAAATGATCACTGTGATTAAAATCTGAGTGACCTATATTTTAAAAAAAAAAATAATCTGAATCTCTTCCTTGATCTTTATCATGATATATGCAAAACCTTACATCTGCTTATCAGAGCACTAAATGTCAGTGACTGTTTGTAGCCCCACAGTATTGTAAGCTATTACCTATTATATTGAATGTTATTTTATATAGCTAACAAAAAATTTTAAAATCACCATCTGTATTATGTAATGCTTATTGACCTATTGATTAGTTTTACTATTTTAAAAAGACCAGAATATGCACAGATTAAGCATGTTTTACCCTGCCTGTTCTGGAGTCAAGGTTCAGGTCTGCAGAAAATTCAGATGCATGGAAAACAATGATAAAAACTGTCCATCATATCAGACACTCAAAAGAAAAGTAAATTGAGTTCAAGAGTGAATAGTTTAGTTGTGCAGCTGGACAAGAGCTGAAGTTTGTCAGGTAATGAGTGCTTTTGCAGAGGAATGTTGCATGTAGAGTCCTAACCACCAAGACAAACCCCAACCACTTTTTCAGGGAATATATTTATGAGCTTAATAAATGACAATTTCCCATATAATCTTGCCACATGGAAACATGGTTCTAACATATTAAGGTTATTAAGGGATGGGGGTATAAAATTTGTACCAGCTGATTCATAACTAGACATTGGATAAGATTCTTTATCTGTACTGGTTTGAGTTCTTAAAGGTAAAAGACGCTAACAACAAAAAGGTCTCTCATTCAATCTATATGTTAAAAACTAAATATAACATCATAGAACAGGCAAGAATTTATGTAGTTTGCAAATATCTGACTGAGGTTATGCACTAGGCAGTGACTACAGGGCCTTGGAAAAGAGGTCTAGTTTATTTATTTGAAAGAAAAGACTACATTGGGAGTTGCTGAATCTGATAGCTCAATAGCCATGAGTCTAGCAGAGCACCATGTTTCAGGGACAGCCACTAGCAAGGTTGAGCATGAACACAATACATACATACATCTACACGTGGTCAGCCATACAGATGAACACTAACAGAAGACACTTTGCTCACACAGACATGAAAACCACCAACAGCCTCATCCTGTTCCTGTCTGGTTGAGCAGGATGAAACCCCATTTATCGAAGAGAGGTACAACGTGGATCCCTCCAGCAGCTGGGCTCAGATACTCAGTCTCCCCAGTTGCTGGCACCTGGGCATACCAGCTATGAAGGCCACAGCCCCATTCTTCTTGCTGATGCTCAGACCTACATACAAACCATGGATCCCCTTCAGTAACTGACTTTAGACAGTCAGTCTACTGAGTAGATGTCCCTTAGATCTCCAGTTGCCTCCAAACACACACATGCAAATGAGTCTCTCTGGTAGCTGGTTCACACCTTTGACCTTACCAGTAGCTGACCCCCAGACCCCATGCTCTCTTCAGAAACTGTCTTGGACCCACTGGTCCCTCCAGTAGCCAACTCTCAGACCTACTGGTCTCTTCATTATACAGCCCAGTCTTATGGCCTCCTCAGCACTTGGTTCCAAGCCTCTTATTCTGCTTGCTGGCTATTTGAATTCTCCTGTGAAGTAGATACAAAATTAACTTTGGAATATATCATATAAAAATACACATTTTTCTCTCCCATTGACACTAAAGTAAGAAGTACATAAAATTTGGAAAGCTACTTACCATCAAATATCTGTTTCCCTTTAATAAGTTAAAGAGAATTGCTACAAAAGTTTTGATGGAAATTAGTCTTTTGATTCCTGTGGTACTTTTTATCTCTACTAGAAACTGAGTTAGCTCAGATTCAGAAAATGCAGTTTTCATATTTCTCTCTAGCATGGTAAAAACAAATAACAAAACCTTGCAGGAAGACTTCTCGTTAAGAAATTTCCTGCCTAACTTTGTGAACCAAATGGTTCAGTTGATCGTAAGAGCATTCTTTTTTTAATCCTCATCTAAACTGATATATCTGCTTTCATGAAGTTTCCATGTCAGTAATTGTTATCAGTCCTCAAAGTAATAAGTTTTAAAAAATCATCCAGATTCTTTTTTCATTCCTTGTGCATGCAGAACTTGGGCTTATTTAATTTTGTATTTCATTTGATAAAATGATTTTGTGTTACATCTGCAGTAACACATGGACCTTAAATCTCTTTAAAAATCACAACTGGAAGAAAGTTTCTGTAGATACTGTTTTAATCTTTCTTCCCTTTCCCATTCCACCCTTGTTCTCCTTACCCTCCTTCCTCTTCCTCCTTCCACCTCTCTTTCACTCTTGAAATGATTGGATTATCTGGTAATTCCAGTTTCCTGTTAGCAAGTATAGTGTCTTGTTAGCATCTGTTTGTATTGATAAGGAGCAGATTGGAGAAAACAATCTAGTTTCTTAATTTGGGCTGCTGCTTGTTCACCAGTAGTCACAGATAAAACCACATAGTATTGTCTCAGCGTGTTCCCAATATGCTTCCTCTGTTTTACTGATTTTCATAGTAGCACCCTTTTTTTGTAACAGTGTAATGAAATTTACCGTTTGAAATGTTACTCCTGCTACTCTTTATTATTACTCTGTTTATCTATCCAACATGTTTTTTTGTAGTATAGGCTGTAATTATTTTTTATATAAAGAGAAACCTTAGATATGCTAACAAAAAGACACAAAGTAAAATAAAGAAAAATAAAGTGGTATGTAAATAGAATTATAAAATTGTAAATTGATGCAAACAACAATTGTGTCATGTAGGTGCTATCAGGAGCTGCAATGAAACTTTATATTGGATCAGAAAACAGTGTGGGTTTTTTAACCTACTTTTTTCCCTGCCAAATATTATGTTATTTTCCATACACTACTGTGTCTGGATGTTTACATATGCTAAGTTCCTTACTATTGTACATGTAGCAGCTATTAAAGACATTTATTCTTCAGAACAATAGTGGATATCCAGAAATGCAAATAAGCTTGTCTAGATTGGCGCTGTTGTGAATATGTTTGAAACAAATACATTTTGCTTCTTAGAGTATCATACAGATTAGCTCTTTTCAGTAACCAGCTCAGTGTTCTTAAAATAATGTTTATTAATGTGAATTTATTGTCTTATATCAGTTCCAGAAAAAATGAAATTAAATAATATATTTTACATTATAAAAGCTGTTTTAAGGATCACAGCATATCATATTAAATAGAACTGAGTATATTATTAGTTTCTATTTAATCAATTATTATATCATATATAATTACCAGTTATTATTTTAATTGATGTAACCAATTGATAAATTATTATTTGACATGTGAATACAGTTTTTTATTCATGTTCTGGTGCTGCTCTAAATTTATGCTGGAGCTGAACTTGATCCAATGATTATAATCCATTGGAAGAACACAAGCTCTTATAGAGGGAAGGTCTATAAAAAAGTGTCTTAACTTCTGAGAGACATTAGCAACACTAGTGAGAAAAGAAGTCCTTGAGTACTTTTCATCTAAATAATGTTCTTGGCAGGGTGAACACTTGTCTGGTTTTGAGAAGCGACAAGTGACTTTGAAGTTTAACCAGGGTCTAGACTGCTCAATGAAGCATATATTATTCCTTCCTATTCTTGATAATGGAAGAATTGCTGCTTGAATGGTTTCCTCAGCTTAATCTACAGATCAATCTTCCATTCTCTTCTAGTGCCAGAACAATTTACATTTATACCCTAACTTTACTTCATTGTTCTCCACAATTTAGATGTAGCCTTGACTTTTCTTTGTTACCGCCATTGCATATTAAGATGAGTACAAGTACTTACATCCCCTTCCAGTTCAACTTTAAACTTGAGATATTTTTTTAAAAAAAATCTACGTACATGATTTTACAGAGAAACCAAGTTCTCTTGCCTTGCATAATCTGCAAAGAGAGAAATAGCTGTGCAGCAACAATATATTTTTTTAATATGTTCTTGTGCCTTTGATTAAACTATATCTTCTGGCAAAGAATAAAAAACCTCAGGAACAAAAAAGATGTTTCACTAGGTCTAAAATGAAAAGCAATCTCAGACATTAGCTTGCAACAGCAGCTTAGACAGCTGGCCATTTTTCAGTTGTAGTGGTAACATCTTAATTG
>VZTL01078257.1:0-16153 GCA_013400535.1 Scopus umbretta
TATTACGGTCATTTCCCCAGGACAGGCCATGCCCGTTTCCTTCAGCCTGGGCTTTCACTAGTCTTTTGCCTCGGTAAATATTCTAACTCAACAGGAGATTTCACTGTGAATTCACAATCATAAGACATGGGAAGCAACTGACACAAGATAAAGCGGCCTGATAAAATTACAACAAAACCCATTTAGACTCTACATATAACTACAGATGTAGCAAAGGCTCCCTCTGCAATACTGAAAGCAGGAGGAATGCTGTATTTTCATACTGCAAGAAAAGCCAGGAGACCAGGCTTTGTGCAGCATTTATATTACAAAGGCCCGTGAATGAAAAGGGGCTGCAGAGCCTCCAGACAAAGAGTAGCAGGGAACAGACTATTAAAAACAAAAAGACCTGTTCCCTGCCTATGTCAGAGAGATCCTCAGGACACTTGCTGACTGTGGGTTGGGTCACGCACAGGTTGTAACGTGGAGTTGCTTGCTCAAGATCATGAACAATCGCTTCAAATGAAAGTAACTCTTTTAGCTAAATTAGGAAGAGGCAAAAAACAGTGCTGCTAAATCACAGAACCAAGAAATTTCTAGACAGAAATATGACTCTGATTTGCAGTCACCCATGTGATGATGCCCACATCACCCTTCTGATGACACAGGTTCAATTTCTCTGTAAAGATAGTGCACAGGTTCTTTGGAAAACATTACCCTATAGTAAAATGCTTTTGCTTTGGCTGGGGGAGAGAGGCAGTAGGGAATGCCTGTCACCTTTTACCTGCATGTGTTTCATGTTCTCAAAGAAGTCCATGTCGGGATCATGGCGATTGGTCAACTGGACCAAATCCTGGAATTCGGGATTTGCTGGGAAAGTTTGAATGAGGCAGGAAAGCAATGATGTGTAGTCCTGCTGGATGCTCTGCAAACAGCAAGCAGTGAACATTAAGCACCTCTCAAAGCGGTTGCTACACACTCCTCAGAACAACAGTGCTGTCATTTACAAGTGTTTCAGGCCAATAAGTCCTGTTCTTTGGTAACAGCAAATACACCTATATTTTGGACTGCACATGAAGTCTCCCCTCCAAAGAATCAACTACAACTAAGAAAAGCTGAACAAAGGCAAAGAAACACAAGATAGATGAGTTCTATACTTTTTAGGTTTTTATAAGATTTCAAATGAAGGGTAAGTTTACAGTAGGTACTTGCACTTCTTATCCCAGCAAGGGAAGAACTCATCCATAAAGTGTCTCATACACCCTGGTGTCCTGAAGACAGCTGGAGATGCATATTCAGATAGTACTGCCTTACCTCAGTCTTACTCTTCAGCCCCCTTCTCACATACTCCAGGAGAGTGTGCTGGATTAGCTCCTTGAAGTCAGCTTCTGTGTGGTTAATTTCTGCCAGTCGGTGGATTAAACTGGTCAAGCAAAGGCTTGCGTTGTCACTAAGAGCCATATCCCCCAGCTGAATGGATGAAGAAATTGTACCACATGAGTCTGGATGTGACACCTTTTTCTCCCCAAAAAACTGGACTGAACAGTACCACTGGACACAACATAACAAGACCTGTAGAGACCCAGTAACCCTGAGAACCTTCCCACAGAAGTTCTAGTCCTGAATTAATGCCCACCTTTCCAGTCAGGAAAAATCGTCTTAGATTTACCAGCAGGTCCACACAACCAGAACATGTTGCAACAAAAAGAAAAGCAGCCTTTCAAGACTGTAGTGTGCCTTTTATACAGTACAAATTGACCGAACAGTTCCAGGGCTCACTGATAGAAAGGTGCACTGTGCTTGGGTGAGCCTTCTTGCTGCACTGTATTTGCCCTTCTGAACACACAGACAAAAAGGCAAGCGGACAGAACTTAAAAACAGGTGCTTGTAAGAAGACTCAAATATGCTCTCCGAACGTTTTGCAGTGTCAAAAAACAGCCAATGGAAATAATTTGCAAGTTAGATTCATAAAGGACATACGGTGCACAAAGCAAAAAAAGGAAGGTTCAGCCAACCTGGATGGTATAGAAGCAGTTGTGCATAACAGGGATGAGGAAGTCGATATCCACTGCTTGCATTTCCTTAATGTGGGCTGTGATTGACTGGAATGCTGACAGACGTACATCAAAGTCGATATCATCGAGATGTCGTTGATCAAAAGCATTCAGCTAAGAGAGAGCAACAGGTCGTTCATGAAAAAGGCCGGAAACGTGACAATATAACGTTGGGGAAAAAAGTGAGCAAAGAAACTGTGCATACCTTAACAACATCAGTAATATACTTCAATTCACTGTCCAAATCAGATAAAGTCTAAAAATAAACATAAAAGAAAACAGTTTAACTGTTAGTTGTTAAAAATTTGGAGAACTCAAGACTTTACCACTTGAGACAAAAAATAAAGAAAACCACAACGTCAATCTTTCTCCTGTTAGAAGCTTAATAGGGGCCATTCTTCTGTAAGTTGGAAGATGTGTGTTTTAAGTTCCTAAGTTGCTAAATATCTACACTGACTGTTTCCTGGGTTTTCCTGCTGAAAAAAAAAAGTTATGGAAGTCACTTCAAAGAAGTACAAAACCACCTGACTGCTATAAATCTGAGAGAGAAGAATACAAATAAAAATAATCTTCAGGACATTGAAATCCATTCTTATTTCAAAAAGATACAGGATTCGTTATGGATAAAGTGTACTTTATTTGGCTTCTCTTACAAAAAAGAACTCTGGTGATGTTCACATCAACCAGGCTGTAAGCCAAAATTTTTACAAATCTTTGTGCAGCTCATTAATTTCTATCATATACAGTTCTGTTACTTTCACTTAACAGATTATATAGATAAAAAAGGTTTTTAAGCTTATGTACAACAAAGATAAATATTGCTATTTATTTTGTTCCTGATCTCTTAGAACAAGTAAAAAAAGCACAGAAAGACATGTAAAAATGCAATACCTGAAATACCAAGCACAACTTATGTCGAGACAGTTTGTTCTGGATGACAGAAAAAAGCTTTGCCAGTGGTTTGAGAAAGCTTGTAGGGTTTGAGCAATGCCTCAGCAAGTTCTGAACAGTCTCCAGAATGTCAGTCTCTGTACCCTGAAAGAGACAGATAACTGTCAATAAATACTGAAACCTCACAAGATTATTTCATTTCCTTGGCAAAAAGGAAATCATATACAGTCCACTAACGATTCACAGACTTAAAAACCAAGAATCCTCTGTGAACAATTAAGTGACCACTTGCAAAGCAGAAGCTACAGGTTGCTGCCTAGCAGTTCTTTCTGCAAACCTAAAATCTCTCTTTGAGCAACTGCATGTCTTTTAAGAAAAACAAGACCCTACCCTTGATCCAAGGATTCAGGCAATCAAGCTGGTTAATCAATAGATTTGTAGATGGGACTGTATTTCTGAAAACAAAGTTTGGCAGTGAGGAAAACCCAGACAAAATAGTCTACCAATATCCTCAGTGCTTGATTTATTTTAACAGTTTACAAAAGCCTTAGCCATGGAGAGCTCTGCTTCCTTCAACTGCAGCCCATATGCTTTGCATACCTGAGGAATTTAGGATTTTAGGAAGTTCAGTTGTGAGATACACTTCTATACCCACAGATGGATTCCTTAAGAGTGGAAGGAGAACAGAATGGAAGCAGGAGATATAGGAGCATGTTAATAGTACTGTATAATGTTTGCCTTTCATCCTGCAACAGAACAATGTAGCACTGCCCATTATACAGCATGTACTACATACTCAACCATACATATCCATATTGCTGTCCAGATGCTGTGGCTTTGGATTTGAGGTGCATAAAATCCACAGTGAAGAGCATTTATTTCAAACGCTGCAAGGAATTTTGTGGATTGACTGCAGTGGCAAAGGAAGTAAAGATTGCATAAACACTTCTGCAGACCCTCCCCATGAAAAGGGAGAACAGAGTCAGCCTGGGCACTGGCAGCCCTGCAAAGCACCCAGTGACTTGTACACATCAACACGCAATGGTACAGTGCTGAGCAGACTACAAACACGTGAAGACCTGATTTCAGGCTAATCACAAGAAATGGTGTGTAAGCACTAAGATTTTTAACTGCATCTTAAACAAATCTACTTTATTAAAAAATAAGTTTAATGGGGGGGGAAAGTAATTTCTACCTACCTGCTCCATGTTAGTCTGATAAAGGAAAGGGAGGAGAAGGCTCACAAGCACTGAATTCTGACTCTTTTCTTGTATAAATTTGCTGATCCTGCACAATGAGACAAGATAATTTACTATTTTATATCAATCTAAACACCAGTGGAGAGCAAAGAAGAACTCAGTCAGCACTAGTGCCATATCACAGAGCTTTGTCAGCCCATCCATCTGTACCCAGGCTAACAAAGCATATCCTCCAAAATCATGGTATCAGCCCAAGTATTCAGTTCCACATGACTGCAGGCATTTCTGTACCTTTTCCTACCAAGAGGCATTGAATTTGAGTACCAGCAATAGAAACAGCTAGAATCAATTTCTGAAAATTTTTCCCCTCAGTCACCAGCAATTTTCAAGGTCAATGAGATGTAATGTTTTTTTAATTTACAACATATTACCAAAAGCCTCTTTCCTCATCCCTCCTTCTAACTTTTTAATTGTTTCGAGCTCTAAAGAATCACTTACTTGGAAAGTATACTCAGCTCTTTGCTGACTTGAGCTCTATACTTCTTCTTTTTCACTTTCTCCACATTTAACATTGTTTTGCTGAAGTACTGAAGTATGGCGGGAACATGAGGCAGAACCAAGCGGCAACCTAGGCTGAGGGTCTCTGTAAGGGATGCAACAGTTAGCAACACCCAACTCTGTGCTGCAGGCAACAGAAGGGAGATCCAACCCTACACAATCAAAGGGGGAAATGCAGACAAAGGAGGTTTCATCAGTGGAAGAAAAAAAAATAATCAGTGGGAGCTATGAATGTGCAGGGCAGCTGGCTGCTGGGAATGTGCACCAGCACTTGCTGAGACCAAGTCTAACGTGTCTGAGCTGAGACCACAGAAAGCACACACCGAGAATAAAAGCTCTCCTCACAGATTTCAGTAACAGCCTCAATAAGCGTGGGCTTATCAAAAGGTAGCAAGGAGGTTCCTCCAAGATGGTAACTTTCTCCTAAAATGGCTGGAGCATTTATAGATGCAGTTTTCTTTATTCTACCACTGACCTCTTGTGCAAGTCAAAGCTGCCATAACACAGGCACAGTGATAAGTGCTCTCCTTTCCACTACCTTTGAGTATTACAGGTGAAAGATGGCTCCACAGCATTAAACACAGCACAGCACACCACCCTTCCTGTCTATTACCACTCAAAGATAAAAGGAATCAATGGCAGGTCTTTCTTGTCAGAAAGCAGAGACAACATCAATGATACAAGACCATGGGCATATGGGGANGATACAAGACTATGGGCATATGGGGAGTGGGCTTTTACATGATGTTAGGCTCAGAGTCAAGTCAGCAACGTCGTTCTTGAAGTTATCCTATCATTCAAAGCTTCACAGACAAAACAGATTGACAACACAAACATTTTTCCTCTTCATAAGAAACTTCTCCATGCTCAGGACCCTGTCACTCAAATGTGGATCTCAACAGTCATGAGACAAGCAGGACTTTACAGTTCTTAAGCATGCCAGGACAAATTTGTACGTTGACTTTTCCATCTCCACTGGGAGGTTTCCATCCCTGGTATTCTCAGCCAGTGCAAAGACAACCCCAACATAATCTAACGCCTCCAACCAAAGCACGCAATGGGCCTCTCACGACTCTTACACAGGCATACCTTCTGTCACGTCTCCAGTGACCATGACAACACAGTCAGTCACACTCAAACTGGAAACCTGCTCCGTGGGTTCAAAATCTGGGCTGTTGAGAAGGCTGTCAGCTATGTCCATCACAAGACTGGATGTGGCCTCAGACAGATTCTTGGCTGACAGGACAGCAAACACATTTGACAGTATATCGCACTCTGGGTGATCTGGCTGCTGCTTGGCCAGCAAGGGGAAATACCTGAGAGAAAGATTATATAAAAGGTAGGCTGAAAAATTTAAGTTTAGAACTGCATAATTCTTCTGCTCAAAAAGTCACACAAAAAGATAATGACTGTCTTCTACTTCAGACAGGGAAAAGGCACCAAAAAAAAAAATCACAGGACAACAGAGATGTGAAAAACAGAATGAATGGAGGTTGAGAGGTCATTAAGTCCCTTTTCTTGCTTCAAGACAGTATCATCTAAACCTAACTTTTTCTCCACAGATGTTTGTCCAAGTACTCAGGAGAAGTACTTATACTTCTTTGCAAGAAGGACACTTACCTGGGATTCTTACTCCAGGTGTGAATGAGTTTGAGCAGAAAAGTTGGAGAATACTGACTCTCTGAAGCCAATCTGCAGACCTAAAGGAGATAAAAAATCAGATACTGATGCAGCACCAATAGGTAAAGCCACTTAAAAAACTCATCTCTAGCAAAACCTCGCTATGATCTACAGTTTACCTTTTTTCAGAAAGTAATTTCATCAGCATTTTTCCAGCTCCCTCAGTATTTGTGGAATCACTCTTAGATTATCTTACTCCTATTTATATGCTATTCCAGCTACCAATCTTGCCCTCCCCTTGAAACTGGCTCCCCATGAAATCTCACATTTGCCGCAGAGACCTAGCAATCTTTGTGGACATACCTATGAGATCTCAAGCGTGACACCCAAGATTCACTCCTCCCACACTTCCTATGCCCTGGCCTCGGCACCTGCTATTCCAGCATCTGCTTTATGTCTCCATGGCCTCGTTGCTATGAAAACACCCTCTCTGCTCAGGGAGAGACTCAAGCACACTAGCGCACCCTGGGAATGGGATCAAGTCGAACGATTCTTCTGTCAAAACCAAATTCTTGGAGTTCACTGGTAGAGATTCCCTCTAGAGGGAGCTTCTGGATCATACTACCATCCAAGCTCCAAAACCAGATCTCTCTTCCTGACATCTATAAGGACAACAGGAATCTTGTTCAGATTTACTCAGCGTTTCCAAACACAATGCTCCCCAAAAGCATTAAGTGCTTTGCTGACTGAAAGCCTGAACCACATGCTTGAACTGCTCTGGGACTGCAGTAAATGTTCACTGCTTTGCCCATGTGGCACCCTGGCCTTGAAAAGACTCCACAGACAAACCAGGAACATACAACTCCCTGTTGCTCAGCCCAGTGAAGTTCAGAGCTATATGCACTGCCTGAAAGTATTTTATCTACTGTTTGTCCACATACACATATTACACATCACATTGTTACCAGTAAAGCAGAGAAACAGGGTAGAGGTAAACAAACACAACATCTAGAGAAGCAGATCTGGTGTTTCATAGACCACTGCAGTTACCCCTGGTGCTCTTTGACGGGCTTTTCTGCTGCAAGGAAGTTGGACATTTGGATACCTCGAAAGCCTCAGTGGAAGCGCTTTGTTGGAGTCAGTCCATCTAGTTCAGTTACCCTTTGGACTGCCTTCAGAGCAGAGACAACCAATCAGCTGGTACAGGCATTCCCCGATAACCTCAGAGCCCAGTGCACTGGCACAGCCAGCACAATTTCATTTTAAATACTGTGTGTTCTCTCTTCCTCTCACAATAGTGCTTTTTCCCAACTCAGAGGTGATCTGAATTTCTCTGATGAAGGCCACAGCCCTGTGGTTTGTCGCTGTGCTCACACAGGACTCCTAGCAGGCAAGCACAAGAGCGCGCAGCCCACTGACAGACCCTGCTGGGTCCTTCCTTTCCTGCAGCAGCATTTGTTTCTGTAGTCCCCTACCACAGGCCCAGTAACTGTCATGCAGAAAAGCAGCAAAGTGCACCTAGAAGTGACTAGTATTATTTTGATTCCCTGAAGCACCCAGGGAAGAAGTCTGCTTCTGTGGTTAAAGAACAAAGAAATGGCATCCATTTTATTCAGATTAATTAATTTGTAGTTTAGCTTGTGACTTGATTATTCCAGAGACATTCTAGAGACATGAGACAAGAAACTGGCCTTGCACAGACACATCAGAATGCCAGCATCTGTCTGAGGCCACGTCCAATCTTGTGATGGACATCGCTGATACGGTGGAATCCAGTGCAGCTGGAGTTCTCTGCATGGTACATATTACACACAGGCTGTTTGGAAGAACAAGAAATGCTACCTGAGGCCACACCACTGCATGGAAAACTGCATCGATCTCTTCCACACTAAAGCTGTAGGTCTCATAATCAGAAAAAAACTCTGCCACAAGCTTGAGTCCAAGACGTCTCAAGTTCTTCAGTGGATTAATCAACCTAGGTTGGACCTGTAAAAACAAAACAAAAAACCCCCCAGTAAGACCTTTGCAGAACAACTACTAACTACTTGCTCTGAAATTAAGTACAGATTGACCACAGACATACCCTTTGCTGGAACTACTACAATGTTCTTCTGTCTTCTCCTGTAACTTGTTCACAGCAGCAATCTACCTCTCACAGCTGACCTAAATTTTTCTAAAGAGTGCCTGTTTCTGCATTTAGTTACAGAGGACTCCTTCAGCTCTTGAAAATCCATGCTGACAGGTTTGAAGTAGCATCTGCCCTTTTTGGACAAAATGCAGAAAGGTACAACACAGTTACATTTCCAGCCCCGATACTTAAGTAACTCTGTTTTACACAGGAAAGGACCCAAATCAGTTCTCAAAAGCAAAGTTGTACTCTGCACACTGAGATCTACTGGGAAGAAAAATCAACAGACAAGGAGAAGGGGAAGGAATAGAGAAGGCAAGAATGTGAATCACCTCCTCCAACAGCGCAGCGGGGAGTATAGCATTTGGTTACAGGAGGGTGCTTCCTCTACCCATTTAGTGCTTACATTCCATAGCCTTTCTTGGGAAAACCATTTCAGTAAGGAAATCAGCCACACAGCTAATCACCAAGTTATTCGTGCACTGCTGCATTCTGACTCTTCTCCTGGAGAAGAATCTCGACTTGAATAACCTAAAGTATTTCCATACTCTGTAATGCAGCTCACAGCACAAACACGAGGTAGCTTCACAGTGCAGAGGTAGTGAACTCCAGTGTCAGAAACACCAGAGACATGTCAGAGCAAATAAAGGCCGCTGTCTGAAACTGGACCTACATCTCAGGTTACTCAGGGTCTCCAGTACATATGATGATCCACCACACAGAATAAAGACTTGTATCTCTTATTTTGCAAAGCAGCTTTGGTGTCAAAGCCTCAGTGAAAAACACCACAATTTTTTTTTAATTTGATGTACCTATGGACTTCGGAAGATACCACCCTCTACCAGGCAATACACCACTATACTCCCTTTGCACCCAAAATCACAGGTAAAAAGACAAAAAGGAGATGGTGGAAAAAGAACCAAACATGCTGTTGCCCAGGACCTCACAAGCTGTGCTGAATATGTGCTAATGGTGTGCATTCAGCTTCCAGGCAGCAAATGAGCTGCTTGAAGGGCCAAAGCAAGCACTAGCCAGGCTCTGATTGCTAATGTGACCCCCAATAATTTTGGGTCTCCCACTGTTCAACTGCTGTAAGAGCAATCCTCTGAGATCAAGTCTTTAAGAGAAAAAAGAAACTCAATACTGAACACAAACAGTAGGAAACAGTAAATTAATAACTTCGCTTAAAACAGCCAAAGTTGACGTTTAACTCTCCAGGCAGTATCAGCCTGCAATAAATTACTCTCAAACTCCAAGAATGTCTTCTAATCATTAGCCAAGATAAACAGATTTCTCACACTCTTCTTTGAGCTTTCAACAACTCATGGGCTAATGAAGTGCTAAATTAAGTTCAGACAAATGACAGACTGTCACTCTGCACGTTACACAACAATGATAGGATTACTGTAGTAACCCTAGCAAAATGTGACTATCCCAGCAATGAATGAAGCACCTTTTAAAACTCCTTTCCCTGTTTAAAACATGTAGGCACATGCAATCCATTGCTTACGCCAGACTGCGGGATAATGCTGTCCTAAAATTTGCTCGTCCCCTTCATAAATGAAGACAGTCACAAGGTTCTGTGCAGAATGCAGGCAACTACAGGACCTTGGATGCCACCTAAACGCAAGGCCTTGCTTTGTTTGATGGATTGTTTTCAAGACAAATTCTAACCTCGAATGCTCACAGATGTGTCTTGGCAAGAACACATGCACATAGTGACAAAACATATGTTACCCAACACCACTTGCTCAGTCTATCATCTCATAATTCATTTCAACACCGCAGTGATGATGATGACTGTGCAGTTTGCTTGTTTCGCACCTAATATATGATCATGCTCTATGCTGGACCAGACTCAAGCTTTCCTTTTCCTAACTGGACTGAAGCCTGGCAAAGGCACTAGTTTCAGAAAGACAGAAAAGCCTGGCTCAATGTCACAGTTTCCAAACAACTAGCAACAGACCCCCTGAGCTATGTGGGATAGAGCTCAGGGATCTCTGTGCGGCTCTTCTGGGCACAGGGCAGCAGCATGCCAACATACCCCATCTTTAGGTGCACCCAATCTTTAACAGAATGTTTTCCTCACCTGACCCTTTCTGCATGTACAGCCATTGCACAGCAAGGAAAAAAAACATTTGCAGTGCTCTGCAGATACCTGGCTGAGACCCAAATCGTGACACTGGATTAGCATGACTAGTCCTGATACAGAGCTGAATGTGCTTCTCATGTGCTGAAAGCATAGCTAGTAGCCATGTTCTCCCTGTGTCGCACAGCAGGAGACAACTGTAGACAATTGCTGTGATCATCCACAATGCTGAGTGACCCTAGGGTCTGGCACTGCTACAAAACACCTCAAAGACAAGTTTTGCTCTGAAGTCCTCAGGCAAGGAACTTTAAATCCTCTCTATCCCCTGCTCAAATGTTTTAAACTTACAGCCAAGAAATGACAACTTTAAGGCCAATTTCAACTTCCAGCCATAAGAACTTGTTATGCCCTTACAACAAATCATATACCTACCCCTCATGCCCATCTGTCCACTGAGCAGGCAGGTAGCAATGCACAGAGATCATCTCCAACTCTCTCTTCAGTAACTCAAACAAAAATGCAGTCCAAAGAAGTTTTCTAAATATATTAACTCTGCCTGCACTGCCTGAGCCCTGCAGCACTTTCAGAAAAGTATCACTGGCCTCTATTTTGACAGACATCTAATTGCTAAGCTCCACTCCATGCTGACATTAAACTTACCTTTATCTGAACCAGCGAAAGTGTTTGTACATGTGCAAGCTAAGGGGAGGAGGAGGGAAAAGAATTTAATTTACATGTATATTTGTATATCGTACCTTCTCTCTTTGCTGGAGGATGCAGGATACCACAGCTGTCATGCAGAGCAGAATCTGTAGAATTTCAGGCAGGTACTGATGGACCAAATGTCCCATGTTTTTCAACACAACTTCAAGACCATTGAAGAGGCTATGCTGACGCCCAAGAGGCAGGACTTTAGCTAAATCCAGCTCTGACATACTTCGAAGCACTGCAGTCTGGCAAGGCCCTGAGATAGGCAAAGGGACAGCAATTTATCTAGAGAAGCACCATGAAGATACCCGCTACCAAAAATAATTTTCAATGAAAAACAGTATAATCTAGCCCTAAATTGCAGTTCCTCACATTCAGCTTTTTAAATAAGGACAGTTCCAGGTCTCCATCTCCTGTGACACTCAGGTGTCTCCCACTGCTACAGTATCAAAGCACTTTACAACCTCTGTTTGTTGCCATCATACTCAGGCTAGCCTATGATATCAGTGATTGCTCATTCCTGGCCTGCTACAGCTTACTTCTACAGCTGTGGCAAGTCATTCAATTTTTCTGACCTTGGACCTGTAAAACAGAGCAATTGTGCTTTGAGGAAAAGCTCAGGAGAATCCCAGTCCTTATCAAAATACTTCCATCCTTTCATCCTTCCAAGGCACTGTTAGAGACAAACTGAAGCACATAACAGTACAAGGCGTATTTATCCTCCCATATCTCTACAGGTCAGGAAGCACCATACCCCGCAGGTATGCCTGTACCTACCATTAGTGAATTGCTTCACAGCTTCGAAGAGGAGATCCAAGAACATCCGTATCTCTTCTGGCAGCGAGCCGGCAAGAAATCGCAGAACGATCGACATGCGAGTGCCTGCTGAAGACCTGCCCTGTGTTTTGCTCCCTGTTTTGTTTCTCATTCTGCCATAGAGAATTCTTCAAGAGCCAAAAAGAGGTTGCATTAGCTTTCAGCAAGCCATCTGTTTCCTAGCCTCTTATTCTGCAGGATAAACTCCATTTAAAAATATTCTCTAGTGAAAACAAGCTGAATGGAAGTCCCCCCTTTGGGGTCTCCATTAAATTACTTACTACACATTTCCCCAAAACATCCCAGTGAAAGATCAGCTTCAGCTACTACAATGGAAGCTTTCCTGCAGACTTCAGGTATAAAACTAGAATGCCCCCAGGCTAGCTTGAGGGCAGCTACTGCTGAAGCAGCAACCTGCACGATAACTTGCATCACTGTATCTTAAAAAAACCCAAGTGGCAATACTTAGTGAACTGAAACGTTCTCACTGTTCTCTGTATGCCTCAGAAGAAACATTATTCACCAAAATGGTGTTTTAAAAGAAAACACCATTTGCATAACATATTACATAAACATGTTAATAAGGAAACCATACGGAACATCACAAACTAAGTTGTCAAACTATACCATTAACCACAGGTTTGTCTCAACTGTTTAAAATGAGAAGCAGCAGCATTACATCTCTGCTTGTGGTACTGTGACATGAAACTTTTAAACCCACACTTCATGACATACCTCATAAGAATAGGGATAAGATCTGGTCGATGCTCCATTTTTACTACTGCGGTCTCCTCAGAAATACTGAAATGGGCTATTTCTTCTTTAAAACTCTTGTCCTCCAGTAGCCTTTGCAAGTTCTCTCTGAAAGTAATAAACATTATTTGAGGGCAGGTAGGGGTTATAAAAACAGACACACACACACGCATTGATATCTAATTACCTACCTCTCTAATCTATGTTGTACATAAAATATCAAAGTACTATGTTCCCACCCTTCTATCAAAAAATATTTAAAAAGCCAGCAAGTCCAAGCTAATTATGTAGGCAAGTACCTCCTGGACACATTCTGAAGAAACTACAGTTTTATGCTGTTACTTTCTCTGGGTGGTTATAAGTCATCGGTACAAAAGACCTCTTTGAAAATGATGCAACTACTAAGCACACACTATTCTGGGACAGAATGAAGATGTTGCCATTTTCCTGTAAACAAGAGAGACACCAACCAACCTCAAGACCTTATTTCCTGTTTTAGATGGGAAATACACAACTGGCTAAAATTGTAATTTATGCATATGTCTTCAAAAAACAGAGGAAAAGCTCTCTCTTTGAGGCAACTGAACCCAAGCAGGATTCTGATATGACAGCAGGCTCATTAACCAATGCTAAACTAATATAAAAGCTTTTACCTGTATGGCAGTAAATGAGGATGCTTGTATGTCATTATACAGTCAAGAGCTATTCTCTGTACATTCTGGTCTTGATGGGACAGTAACTGCAAATGACAAAAGAAAGAAAATGAGTGCCTCTCTAGAAGACAGAAGTGCTTACTGAAAATAGTGAAACAACCCAAAGGCTCAAAGCTCAAGCAGGTTTTGGACTAACTTATCAAAATGGAAACAGAATGTATGTGTTGCCAGTATAAAGCCAAGATGCGAATACGCAACTGTCACTAATAAAAAGCGGACATGGTTGCTGGCAGTTCATATATACTCAAGCCCCAATCTACACAGACAGTTAAAATATTTGGTTTTTTCATAATTGTCTTTTGGCCTACTGTCAGCTTCTGTTTTCAACTTCCAAAACCAGTTACCAATTGTGTGTCTGGGAAGACTGGATTGAAAAGCAGACTACCCAAATCATCCCAAGAGACCTGTATTTCTTTCCTGTGACAAACACAAAATGCTCGTAAGACTTGATACACAAAGTCTCACTGAGATTTGCTCTCTCTCAAAGATGATTCCCCATAACCTAGGCACTAAGAAATACAGATCATTTCCCTGAGCGGCATCCATATCGTTCTTCGGTCTTCTACCAAACAGCACAGAATCATCAAAGGTCACTTTGCCATGATGTCCCTACGCCAGACAGACGCATCAGCCATGACAATACATATGCTCAGACGCAGAAATGGCAAACAGTAAGTGATGAAATAATCTCTCTTCTTATGTCACGCTGTTCCTCACACGCTGTTTTGACCTGTACACATCTGTTCAGTATTTTCCTAAGAATACAGGCAAGCAAACACATGGACCAACTCTTTTTTTTAAACAAAACTCTGAGGTTGACTGAAACAGAGTGGAAGTTCATTACTGATTCTCGAATTTGGGGATTAATGAATTTGGGGACTCCCACACCAGATGCCAGGTGAAACCCAGGGAGCTAACGGGTTCATACCATTTAACAGTTCTACAGCCCACTGGCCACAGCCTCAGAGAACACAAACTGGGAACAATTAGAGAAAACCCCCAACAAAACCCAACAGAACTTATAAAATACACTTTTAAGGAATATAAGATAAAGACTTTGAATCCCTCTTCAGAGTCATATTTTTGACAATTCCTTCAGGGAAATCCCTCAAAAGGAATCTTATCAAACTGAATATTCTTCAAAAAGAAATTCTATTTTCTTTTTTTTGATACAAAACGATCTGTTGTTCACACTGACCATACTCTTTGTAGACACAACACTGCAAGACAAAGATAAATCTCCTTGGGTCTTCCCCAAGCTTTGGATTCAAAATCCTCTTCCAGATCCTGCTGTGCAAGTGGAACAGACTCCCTCTACAGCTATTCCTCCACCTTGCCAAAAACTACTACTTGTCTACTGCCAGACCTGTTTGCACAAGCTACTCCTGGCAAACTAAGCCAGGTATCTCAAGCAGGTCTTTGCTAAAGAGGCTCATTTCAAGTGAAGCCTGCTAGGAAGGCCCTCTCAAGGACAGCTCCTTTTTCAGCTATCATGGCTGGGTTCAGAAAATGACAGCTTTCTGTAGTCTCAAACACTGCATTCAAAGAAGAATGAGTTCATTTACTAGCAGTAATTCTAAAAGCCAGCAAATAGCATCACCTGGGTATATAATGCATTCAACTTCTGCTCCAGATACAATGCACGAGGATTTGAGAATTTAGAGAAAACTTGTAAATGGACTATTAGTTGCCTGTAAAACAAAACAAAACAATTATTTTTTTTTAAATGACCAGAAGAGATGATCCTGCATTATCATAAACAAATAGGGAACTTTTATTAAAACTTATTAACAAGGAAAAAAAAAAAAAACAACACAATTCAAGAGGATCCCAAGTCTATAGGGCTCTGTTTCAGAGACACAGCAAGAGGTATCCTGTTTCATCTCCTCAGCAGCTCCTTCCAGATGTCACTTCATGGCACAGAGAAAGCCATTTCCTCAGTAGCACTAGATAGGCTCAGCTTTTGATGAGAAAAGCCTCAGGATGAGACTTACTTCTCTCTGCCAGCCCAGCCTGGAACACCAAACAGGTGAATTAACCTCTTTATTTACTTGCGGTTAATTGGCGCCCATTTTGCTCCTATCAACACAAAGGGCTGCATTTAACCACAGACCATGCTGGACTTATGCCGGGCTGCAAGCACAGATGGGAGTCGGTTCCTCTAGAAGTGGCTATGTCACCCCACATCTGCCCCACCTCCACTTTGTGTGAGGGGAGAGAGGTGACCAGGGTAAGTAAGGTGTGAGATCTCTTCTACCACATGCACTGTGGGCCTCACAGAGGCTGTCCTCATCCAGCTGCTCCCGCTGGTAGTTCATACTAAACTCTCCAAACGCTCAGCTGGGCTGCCCTCCTCCATTGCTCAGCTCAGCCAAAGGACAAGTATGATGCCTTCTGGCAACCCCATGCCAAGCTTGGGGCAGGCGTGGGTCCTCCCACTGCCTCGGCCAGACCTCACGGGCCACAGGGTGCAGCGCTATGAGAGCTCTTATACCGTGGCATGGGCCTGGCTGCATGAACTGTCCAGGGTGAAGACAAAGGGAGGTCACCCCAGAACTCGTCAACATATCTCCAGTAAATTTTTTACGCTACCGGGAGCTAATGTTTCCACTTAAGTATACAGACATTTTGAGATGGAGGTTGGG
>VZTL01078260.1:0-16464 GCA_013400535.1 Scopus umbretta
CACCTCTGAGGCTGGCTCTGCTCTAAGCAAAAGGTTTGACTAGGGAGCTCCAGATGTCCCCTCCTCTGAGGTTTTTCCTCTTATTCTAAATGAAGTTAAGATGTAGATAACACGTTATCACCACCTTATCCTGTATACGTAACAAGCAGAAACCTCTCTGGATTCCCACTAATGCTGTGTCTCCTCACCCACAGGGCATGTCCCAGCATCAGGTGCCCAAGATGCTGATGTGATGCTCACCGCTGCTGGCTGTAGTGGGAGCCGTGCTTGTTGGCAGGGCTATGGGGAAACTGCAGAGTAAAATCAGCTTCTGCACCTCCAAATACAGGTAAAACGACCCCAGATGATCATGTCTTAAGTTAATAAACCAGTTATGAGAGTGAATAGAGAACAGCAAATGAACAGAGAATATAACAAGCATGTGGTTTTAGTTTCATTATTGAATGAATGAATGAATGAGATTTTCATTTTTGACCTTCGCTTCTAAAGTCTGCTCAGCTTCTTTGGAGGACTGAAATCCAAAATGTAGCCAAGCATGTAAGTGTGGCCAGTGGTCATGCTCTGTGATGGCCAAGGCAGAACTCTGAAGCCTAATAGCTCCAGGGGTGGCTGTTTGGCCCAAATATCAAAACTGCTTCATTGTCTTTTCAGAGACTGTCATCAGCTTTCATCTGCAAAATGAAATAATTCAGTATCTGACAGTAAGGTGGGTGATCTCTGCCTGGAGATCAGCTGAGAGAACAGGGTGGCAGCAGGGGGGACTCAACAGGCTTGGCAAGGCTGGTGTCAGAGCAAAGGAGAGCAGCAGAGCCTGAAAGTGTTAGTGGAAGTGGAGGCTGGTAAGATCAAAATTTCTTTTCTTCTTTGCACCACCATGGAGTGAATAAACTTCTAAATATTTAGCAGCTCTAGAGATGGAATAGGTCTACTGCATCTCACCTAGTCCAGGAGGTGCATTTGTCCATTCACAGCTTCTCTTCCACTTTCTAAAGGCAGATGTTGTCACTCTCCAGCCCGGCCAACGGTGCCATCTCCCAGACCTAGGTTTCATTGGGGAATGGCACCCTGACTTTGCCTTAAAGTGCCCTGCAGCTTGCACTGCTGTCTTGCTGCCTGCTGCAGGGCCAATGGCTCCGGTGAAGAGACAGGACCTGTTCCAGCCGTTCAGCAGCATGACCCTGTGCACACTGATGCCGTGACTTCTGTGGCTGCTCTCAAACCAGACCTGTGTGTGTCAGGAGGAAGGGATAAGGTGAGGTATCCTCCGCCACGGGCCACAAAGCACAGTCACAGGCAGGAAAATGTAATGATAGGTTAGGAAAATAAGGTTTAAATGTGAGCTTTAAACATTTCCGTTAATGGTAACAACTTTGTCAGTTGCTGAATTTAGAAAGAAAAGGTAAGTTTAGAGTAAGGCATACACTGAAGTACATTGAATCAAATTTTATAACCTCTCCAGAGCTCAGATCACATCAAATGCTCTCAACCAGGCTTGGAATCACTGGGCTGGCCCTTCTCTTATCTTACCTGGCAATGGACAGGCTCTAAAAGCAGTTGTATTTGCTGTAGGACCTCAAAACCAGAAGAATCCGTTCCCTCTCCAAGCTTGAACTGTGCATAGGTCTCAGTATAAAATAACCAAAAACGTGCATAATCCTCCTTCACCTGCTCTCCTGCTGCCACTGCTGATTACCTCTCCCTGCTCCTCCACAGAGCGTGGCTGTTTGCAGCTGGAGATCCGGGGCTGTGCTGCGGCGGTTCAGTGGGCATGAGCGGGAGGTCACCAAGGTGAGTGACAACTGATCAAGTGTGGTGGGGTCTCCTGTACTGTTACCTGTCAGAAACTGGGGAACCAGGAATGGTGGAATGATGGTTTGTCATCCACAGAGGGATCGCTTTGCTCTGTCAGAAAGAGGGACCAGGGTATCAGAATGCGTTAGGTTTTTCCCAAGGTCCCAACTGATACTTTGCTGTACAGGGAAGCAACACAGAGTGGTGGCATCCAGACTAAACAGGGCTCCAGGAGGCTTGGACGTATGCTTATCTTCCCCTCCAAGACACTGTGTAGCAAAAACTCATGAATTACTGGGTCAAGTTTTTGATTCAGAGATGCCATTCACTTTTATTCAGGTCTCATTCCACTAGACTCGTCGTTATTCTACAAATCAGCCATGCCTGGGAACAGCGGGTCTTTAATTTTCCTTCTGGCATCCTGATTACAAAGCCAAACACACTACTTGGAGAGCAAATGTGCAGGGGTGTATACATGTGTGCATGGCGTGGCTGGTGCACCTCCATCTGGGGAGAGCCCCAGTGGGTCCCCTGTACTGTGGATACTGGAGGGACAAAGAGGACTTCGTTCATCCCAATGCCGAAAGCAACCATGCACTGGGCTCATTTGGGTTTTTATGGAAGTTTTCTCCATAAAATTAATGGTTTCTGAGAACAAGATCCAAGAACACCCATCTACTATCCAGCTCCCTGGTTCTGAGAGGACGTGGATCCTGCTAGCTTGTCGCACACCCTAGCTGCCTGACATTCCCCACCATGACACACACAGCCACAGTATGGGCTGCAGCAATCGCACTCAGGCCGAGTGGTTTCTTCCAGCCCTGCTGTGTCAGGGCTTGCCTGTGGCTGGGATCCGGCAGAGCAGAAGCAAGCAGGAGTCACAGCGTGAGCATCAGGCAATCCAGCGTGTGCACATCCAGCATGGACAAAACAGACTTTGAAGGTCAGCCTCTCCCCAGTCACATTTCTGCACATCTTGGGCTTTGACATGACAGCAGGAGTGTTGTGCTCTCCCCATGCACAGCTGGTCTGGGTGCGAAGGCTAATGGGCTTCTATCCTCTTGATCTTGGCAGGTCACCTCTGCCCTTGACTCAAACAGAGTCTTCAGTGCATCCCGGGACAAGACGGTGATGATGTGGGAGCTTCACAGGACTTCAGGGCCAAGCCAGCACTTCCCAGGACATGACCTGGTTGTTACTGGACTGGCTGTGAGCCCAGGTGAGGGACAACACACTCCCGTTCCCCAGGGGTTTCTTGACAACTTTTGTTGACTTTTTTTTAATGTTAACTTGTGGTTGAAGATGCCTCCCAGCTGTGCACGGGTTCACGAGACAATACTGTGTGCAAGTGGGACACAGAGACCGGAGAGTGTCTGGGCAGAGCTGCCATCTCCAGGAATCTGGTAGGAGCTGCTGGTTCTTTGCATCCCTCATGGCACCTTGCTTCTTACTTGGGTATTTAACACATGAAGCCATGTAGAGTGAATTTGCTCTGAGCTTGGTGCTACAAGAAGTGCTCGAGGCACTGCACAGGTTGCCTGTGCACTTGGGGAGACCAAAGCTTGAGGCTGGTTACTCTGTTCTCCAGGTAACAAATCCAGGACCACAGACACCAAGAAACCTATGACAATTTATTAATGCTCTGACTCAGAGCTGTTAGGAAGCACATTGTGCAGTGGGGGCTGCATTCCCTTCTGTACCAGCCCTGCAGTGGAGCTGGTATAGCTGATGTCTTCTGGTGCCCGTGGTACACCTATTCCCATGGCTCAGTGTCCTGTTGAGCTATTGGCACCTCCCTGCCTGCAAATAACCGCCAGTAACCGCTCTGGGATTGAACCTGGTAGTGGAGCAGCATTGGTGGGAAGCAGAAATAAACTTCATCCAACATTTCCTACTGATAATCCAGCACAAGGAAGGAGAGGATGGGAGCTCAGTGGCAGACACCAGCCTGGGCTGCACGCAGAGGTGAGCTTTGCTTATCTTTTCCTCTCTGCAGGTCACACATCTCTGCTGGGTTCCTGGGGAGCCTTACATTGTCCAGACCTCAGAGGATAAAACAATCAGGTAAATTCTACATGTGGGCACAGAGAAGGGAGTTACAGCCTGGGGCACATGGGGATTATGGAAGGTGCCAGTGTACTAGGGACTGTTTCTCTGGTTGTTTGTCATGATCACCTGGTCTTCGGTACCCTGCTGGGGTGGCTAGAAGCTACCTTCCAGCTCTCCTGGGTCTTGGAACACGGTCTCCTCCCAGGGGAGGACAGCATGGGGACACCTGTGGCTGTAAGCAGCACTGGGTGCTGGCTCCAGGTAAAAAGGAGAATTTATAAGAAAGAAATCTCAGCACAGCTTCTCTGGCTAAAGATCAATCAAGGAGAGAGAAATGCAAGGATGCAGTGAGAGCTTTGGGAGCTCAGCTTGCTGGGAGGAAGGCAGGGGGCCAGCCCCATGAGGGACTGCAGCAAGGGCAAAGCGTGAGGGCACAGCGAGGGTGTGGGAGGGCATGGAGGGAAGCCCATCGTGGCCCTGATGTTTCAGAGTCCCCCTTTGCTGCTCCTGTTCCTTCCAGGATCTGGGACAGCCGGGAGTTGCAGGTGGCACACACATTTCCAGCCAGGCGGCACATTCAGACCTGCTGTGACGTGAGCCAGGACGGGCGGTACTGCCTCAGCAGCAGCAGCGGCTCTGCTGGGGAAGGAGGCGAGGCGACCGTGAGTTTGCTGGGCAGCAAGTCCTGCTTTTTCTGTTTTTTTTTCTCCAATGTCCACATCACACAGTGGAGGGCAGCATATCAGTGTTCCAAGGATCTGCTTGCTCCCACTGGCATTGGCCTTATGCTGGTGCCACCAGCCAGGGCCAGAGCTTAGTGTCTTCCTGCCTGTCCCTTTGGAAGTCTTCTGCTCAGAGAATATCTGAGCAGATATTCTTCCTGATTAAAGTACTGGGATTCTGTTTCAGTAGTGGCATCAAGGAGCACAAAGTTCTTGCAGAAAGCCTGTAAGGGACCTGTTGCTCGAGGTGTTTCCAGACCAGGGATTCAGTCCTGCAGGTTCTCAGCACTGTGTGTGAGCACCAAGAGGATGAGACCATCCCATTCCAGGGAGAGGGCCAAGGACAGGAACAGGCTGGAGACATGGTTATCTGCCTGCACAGTCTTAGCCCATCAGCTCTAATGGGTGTGGGCACATGCTTGATTAGTCACTGATGGTGAAAATCCTTTGGGGGTTGAAGTTCTCCAGGACTGTGAGCATGACCAGGGGACAAAGGCAGTAGACATTGTACTCTGAGGATTGGCAAGGAGCTCTTTATCCCAAACCATCTTCCTGTCTTTGTAAAAGCTCCATGTTGGCAATCAAGTGACAGTAACAGAGCCTGAGCTCTAAACACTGCCTGTTGCCTTGCAGCTGTGGGACCTACGGCAGACAAGGAACCGAGTGCGTGAGTACAAAGGGCATTTCCAGACCACAACCTCGTGCGTCTTCCTTCCACGGGGCCCAGCTCTCGCCCCCAGCATTGCCACATCCTCATATGACAGCACAGTGAAGGTCTGGGACCGAGACACTGGAGGTAGGGGAGGGTCCTGCCCATTCAGTGTGCCTTACCCTGGGGTAACAAAGCTGCTTCCTTCATTTCTGTCTCCTGGTGGTAATCAGCACAATGAAGCCTGAAATCTCCAGGTTTTACTCTAATCCAGCTGCAAGGCAGGGTGGAGATATGCCTCAGAGCAAACCCAGGGGCTTCTGCTTGCCCTCCAGCAAAGGAGGGTCTTTGTGTGTGTAACATTGGAGATGATGGGTGTGCTTCCTAAACTAAAAGGAAGTAATGAAAAGATGGCTTTTAAATATATGTCCAAGTTCAGCAATGAAGGGACAAATGATAAAAATCAAAAAGAACTGAGGAACTCCGGGGCTTTCTGCAGATAGGAGTGGAAAGGTATAAAGAATAGAAGTTGTGCTAGAGGATAGAGGACTGGTCAGCAGCTGCCCTCACTTTGACCACCCTCTTGAAGGGGAATCGCGGGCATTTTGGGGTTAACCCTGCTTGCTGGAGTACTTGGTGAGGGCTGAATCCTCACCTGAGCTGGACACAAAGACTGTTTACCTGCCAAGCCCTGTTATAGCAGCAGGCTTGTTTGTTAGCAACAACTTGTGCAGAAGGCAGAGACCTCTTGGGAAGCTGTTCAGGTTCACAGATGGGCACTGAATGTAGTAGAAGTCATTAGCATTAGACACTCCCTGTGGCTAAGCACCTCTCCAAATGCACTTATTTAACGTAGGATGAAAATAGAAACCTGATGATCTCCCACAGAAAAGCTCTCACCTTCTGTTTCACTTACCGCTTCTTTCACCCTGGTGCCCGTGCAGGCTGAGACAGGCACCCTGGTGCCTGTGCTGCGGGGTTGGCAGCAGCTTTGTTTTTATCCTATTTCCTTCACAACTGGGTGACCTTCACAGCTGTCAGCCTTAATTCAGGTGCTCTTGGAAAGGTGTAAGTCACCACGAGTTGCCTGTACGTCCACGTCAAATGCAGATCTGTTAGCAGTTCAGTGTGGGGTTGGTGTCTCTGCACAAATACTGCCTTAGGATTTTTTTTAATAATAGACACAAACAGAAGAGCTGATGTGGTGCTAGATATTGTAAATCTTATTTCTGTTTCTTTTTTGGTGATTTATCAAAACTGCATATTGGGTGTAGCAATAAAAATTCTTTTTAGGAAGAATTTTTCTGGACCATAAGCAATTCGGGAGAAAAAGGCATGTTGCGAATGCCTCCAAGCAAGCCCTGCAGCTCTGCCCAGTGGGTTTGTCTGTCCATCCATCCCTGCCTCTTCTCCAGGGAAGGGCCAGAGCCCAACATCAGCCCAGATCCACGTTAGCTGGACAATCCACAGATCCCTTGTGGGGCTTACGGGGGTGGAGGGTCTCTCCTCCAGCCTTTGGGCATGGGGATCTGGGACAGCGAGGGGTGCAGCTCACCCTCCTTGGCTGAGCAGACAGACATACATGGGCAGAGCCAGGAGGTGGGAGGTTGGTGTGGTCATGTCTCATCTCAGCAAACCAAGTGTCCTGAGTGACTTCTCTCTTCCCTCCCCAGCCTGCCTCGCCACCTTGTGCCTCGAGGGATCAGGACCGCTGGCCTCGCTGGCCACCTGCGACAGCTCCACACTGCTCTGTGCCAGTTTTAACTCTGGAATTCATGTACTCCAGCTGAGTCACCATGCAGACCTGGTGCTGGAGGAGGTGGCAGTGTTTTGACCACAGTAACCTTTCCGATAGAGACTGCCCTGCAAGGGGATGCAATTACCCAAGAACTTCCCCCTGACTGCAAACATCAGGAGACCTTGCACCTGTAGGGCAGCAATGCGTGATCAGCGGGTCAGAGGGATTTATTGATTTCAGTTTGTGGGTGGCAGGAAGACACTAGAGTTAGTCTAGAAGAAAAGCCAAATCATGGATACATTCAGGCCAAGTTCTCACTCCTGAGTGAGCCTTGCGCATTTTATTTACAAAACCTCCATGCAGGCTAGCTGCAGATGGTAGGGGCTAAGAGAAGAGGAAAAGCCATGGGGCAGCACTGACGGGTGCCCAGGCACAGGGCAGGGAATGCTCAGCTTCCTTCCCCTTGCTCCAGCTGAGTGGAGCTGAACATGGTGCGACAGAAACCCTGCACTGGGATTTATACCCCAGGAACAGTGCGAGTCTAAATGCAGAACATTCAGTGGTGTCCAAAATTTCATCCTAAGCCAGCTAGAAATGTGGGAGCTTCCTGGATGACTGCTGGGCCACAACTGTCCAGTGAATGGCAACCTGACGAGAAACACCCTGGGGGCCTTGTCCTGGCACAGCTGCCACAGCAGACAGTCACTTTAGAAGACACTTCATGAGATACTTAAGAACCAGCTTGAGCACACGAAGCTGGTTAGCTGGGTATCTAGGCTTATACAAGAGGAGACTGCAATTAAGTGTTTTTCTGTGTTAGTTGCTGGCTTCTCATCCCGCAGTATTTTCCCTGGGAGAAAATAAGAGCTACCATACAGCATGTGGCAGATGCCAACATACTACCTGGAGGGGAGGAGAAAGCCCGCAACACTCTACTAGAAGAAAAGTAACTCATGAGTGGGTTAGATTTTTCTTAAAACATGATCATGTTTTTATTTGATGATCATGTTTTATTATATGCAGCTGCACTGCAAGTGTTGAGGGCAGAACTGTGTTCACTCCCAAGGAACGCAGACATCTGCTCTCCACCTAACAACGGGGCGATGCATCAGTCTTCTCTTTTCTCCTGAAGGTTTTTTATGATAGCAGACAGAAATCAAACTGTGTGTTGTGAAGTGCCTGTAATTTCTCCATTCCTTAGTCAGACCCAGAGGCTAGTGTGCACATTCAAAACATGTTTTGATTTGCCAGAACACAACATTAGCAAAACCTCAATTTAAAGAATAAACAACAAATAAGAAAGCTCCCCACAGTGTAAGTTAGAACAAGACAATCCTACACTGGAATAGCCTTCTTTCTATTATCTCAGGTGAGACACAGCAAAAACTTAAGCAGGAGATGCCTACATGGATTTGAAACACCCAGTTCATGAGACTGCTCAAGGAGCTAGGACATGAGATGGTACATGGAAAAGAAAAATTTCCCTGGCCTTTAGCATCTACTGTGAGTGAATACAAAAGAGATGCAGACCTCCACGTTCAGAGACTACCCTTGCAGAGGCAAGGAAAGCAGGGTACCATGCTCCTATAACTCTGACAGCTAGTTTTGCTTTCTTTAAATGCAAATCAAGTTTGAAACCACAGATTCCTGCCAAAGGCTCCTGGAAAATGGAAGGTAAGAAGGGTATTGACAGAGGCTGTACAACACACCATACTTGAGGTGTTGTGTGGCTACCTACAAATGTTTAAAACAGACTGAGAAAACCTGTGAGCCTGACTTGGGAGGGTGGAAGCAGATGGATCATCTCCAAACTACAGCAGAAAGCAGTATCTGCAGTATAAAACCAAAGTCCTAAATAGTGGAAAAACATCACCCGAGATGTGGCTCCAACCAAGCCCAGGCAAACACAGGTTCTTCAAAACCACCTCAACCCAAGACCAGCCAGTGACAACAGCTGCTGTAATGCATGTTGCAAGAGCTGATTCCATTTTTTTGTTTAATGTAAAAAAGCAAGTCTTAGTTCCAAGCCATTAACCTCTCCATTCCAGTTAATCAGCAGCACCTCTGAGCTACTCTGCTGTCCATAATTTGAAGGTTCTATCGTAGGAGCAGGTCGCTATCAGCTGGCCGTCAAGGGAGATATCCAGTCCCATCACCTTTCCCTCATGACCAGCCAGTGTTTTCAAAGGGGACCAGCCAGGGTGAGTCCAGATCTTTGCGGTGTTGTCGTAAGCGCCTGTGAGCAGGAAGTTACCGTGATTGGCTGCAGTAGAGGATGAGAAAAAGGGAGACATGAGATTTGCAAACAAAAACATGACAGATCTTCCCTGCTAACCAGTACAGGCCTTCTTGACCTGAAGAGGTGTTTTTGAGTTGCTCTGTCCCCTGGCCACTTCAGCTCACAAGAGGCAGCGATAAGGAGCATCAGACAGGAGGCACTTACGTTCAAATTTCACCCCGGTCACCAGGTTCTGATGGGCAGGAATGGTGTAGATGCACTTTCTCTGGCGGAGGTCCCATACCTTGCAAGTATTGTCACCACTACCAGTTGCAACATGGTATCTGCCAAACGGTGGAGGAAGAACATGTTGTTGGGAGCTGGGGTTTGTACTCAGAGCTCCCATGTAAACCGTGCAAGCTCCTTTCTTACCCATTTGGGGAGAAGTTAACCCCGTAGATCTCCTTCAGGTGGCCTTCTAGAAACATGATACAGCGTCCTGTGCGCAAGTCCCACACCCGGCCAAAAGCATCCAGTCCACTAGGAAGAGAGAACTTGAGCATTACCCATCAGACCCTTCAGCAACTGCCAGAGTACGCTCAGCCTCACCACCAGAAATTGCTGGGGCGCTTGGCATCAGACAGCAGTGGAACCTTGATACTTCACATCCAGTCCTGATGCAAACCAAACTCACCCAGTCCCAGCGAGAGACCCATCCGTGTGAAAGGCAATGTCATAGACCCCTTTGCTGTGTCCCTCCTGATGGAGAATCTCTTCCTGAGCTTCCAAGTCCCACAAGCGCCACGAGTGATCATAGCTGTAAAAACAAAGCATTTGTCCAACTAAATGTATCTCCAAGGAGAATAACAGGATAATGTCACTAACTCTGTGTGCATTTTATTTCCAGCTGGAGACCAACAGCATCTCACGTGAGGGGCAGAGAAAGGAATCTTAGTGACTTGCTGTTATTTACATCGCAACAGCCCAGCTGTTGTCAAGAGCAGCCAAGCCTTGCCCACACTGGGCTCCTCCGCAGACAAGCAGTGGTACCCACTGGGCTACCAGCTAGACAGCTAATGGTAATGTCTTAAAGCAAATAATGGAATCTCCATACCAGGTAGTACCCAGGAACCTCCCAGATGGGTGCCACATCACACGTGCTACTCTCATGCTGTGTCCTTCAATATCTGCCACTGGTTCATCACTGAAAAACAGAAACAGAAATCATCAGATGCTGGTCAGAGGCGGCTGGCTCTAGCCAGGTCTCTGCAAATATTATAATCACAGCAAGACAGCTGCTAATTAAACACAAGCCAGACAGGAAAATTAGAGTTTTAACTAATGACTCTGAATTCTGCCTTTTGTTCACACAGCTAAAGCTCTAAGTGAAACCCCTTTATCCATGTTCAAATTGGTTATAAAGTTCTCCTGGGATAATTATCTCCTGAAAATTAACAAGGCCCTTGTTAATAGGACTTTGAAAGTAGTAACAGCAGAAACAAAGTGCGGACTCCCTGGACAGCAGGGAGTTTTACCGTGACTACACAGAACACATCCCCCAACTACAGCAAATCCAGCTGTTCTGAGGAATTCCAGGGCATGCAGGATAGGGTGAATATTTATTCTCTCAGAATTACAGGCAGCAGGTCAGTAGCCTTCACGAGAAGACCTGAATGGCATTTAGAGTTTCTTTCCAACAGACCAACTAAAGAGACATGGTCATATGAGACTACTAAACAACCCGTCCCTTTGCACAGGTATGCTTCTGCAATTAGAAACAGTGGCTTTCAGCTAAGGATAAACAACTGAGGATCTCAGAGCTGCCTGCCTCTTCCTCAGGTGCACTACAGAGCTCCACTTTTCAAACACACCAGATGCTAGGGCTTGGTATCTACACCGTTGTCTTCTTCACAGGCTTCAGATAGATGCTTTGCATCTTCCAAAACTACACTGCACAATGATAGAGCCACTTGTTTTTATTCCTGGATGAAGCCATGGTGCATGGTCATATATTCGGTTAGTCACCCTCTGAATACTGGTGCTTCCCAATAACTCAAAAGTTAATTTCTTAATATCCAAAAGGGGAAATTTTCTCCTGAAGAAAAGGTTAGAATGAAACAATCTCCAAATCTTCCATCCATCACCCAAAGCAGTTTACCAACGCCCAGCAGCAATTCTGACTTGATTCTATTCAGACGATTCCCCCTCACCTTGATTCCCCTAATCAGGGTGATCTCTTTTCCTGCTGAAGAAGGTGGCACATACTGAGGCCAGGAATTGCACTGGTATAACTACAAGAAAAGGTTATATTTGCAGGAGGATGGTAAATGTCCAATGTTTAATAACACAAAATAAACCCCAAAACAACAATGCTGCAGCTGTGCATGCCTGGTATCATTCTGACCTTTCAAGGCTCCAGAGTTTGACAGACCCATCAGCTGCACAGGAGGCCAGGTTAACATCCTTCTTGTCTAGGGAGACAGTGGCTTTGGGATGGAAGACTATGGCCCCTACGTTGGTGTTATGTCCTTAAGGGAAAGGAAAATCAAAATTCATAATCTGCCACATGATCTTGGCCCGTTCTTCAGAAAAACAGCATTTCTTTGTTACGAATTAGTCAGGTACCGATGAACACTTTCACTGTGTCCTCCCACGTTGGGTGAAGTTGCATTGTAACCACCAGATACTTCTGTCCCACAAACAGCTAAACTGAACTCCAGTAGCACTCACTTAAGAGTATCAAATGCCAAGGTTTGTAACCCTCAAAATGCAGTGAAAATTCAACATATGAATTGAGATTTGTCCTCACATTTGTGTTTAGTCGATGTTGTGACCACTCTTCAAAGAACCTCACTGCTATTAAGTGGCCTGGCTGCGAATGGTGATATTTGGCTCAAAGTATCTCAAACCAGGTTTTGAAACAAAATAAGAACATCATTCAGAAACAGAAATAACAAACTCGGGTCTTGGCTCTAAGAGAAAGGCCCGGACCTCCTCTTGATTATGAGACATGTGCTCAGTAATGCTCTCATTAGAACAGACTCTGCCCAAAGAACACTACATTTTGAGTCACAAAGTAATTTCAGAGATTGGAACGCAACCCAGAGAGGAACAAAAGAACTAAGCAAAGAGTCCTAGTGAAAAGTCATTCTCTACCTCGTAAGGTGTGAACAAGATTGCAGTCAGGCACAGACCAGAGCTTGCACAATCCACTCCTGTTGAACATAAGAAATAAACGTCAGCGTAGACAGGAACCTCAAAGAGGAGATCAAACACAGAGCTGCAAAGCTACTCTGGGGGGTTCTGCAATGGCTAAGATACCAACACACTTTGGGAAACCAACCATAGGGACTAACAGACTCAGATTCAAATCTCTGCTAAGCTCTAAAATGGGGTGAAGAGAGAGTTCAGAGTAGGAAGAAAAAGCATTTCTGAACTCTCTCAATTCACAGGCCTCCAGTAACATCCCTCTCCTTCACTCCTGCTGTACTCTCCCAGCCCCAACAAATGCTCTAGAAGAAAACTTACCAACAGGCCGTAGCGAGGAGTTTGGAATTGGGGCTGAAGTGGCAGTAGGACAGTGGGCGATCGTCTCCAATCTGACTGCAGAAGTTATTCAAGGACTATAACCAAATACAAAGAAAACAATAAATGAGTAAAGTACAAATGACCTAGGGAAAGCCCTGGCCAAAGACTGAGGTGAAATGTACAGAGGAGGAGGCAGAGGCCTTTGGAAAGTCACTTTCAAAGGGAGAAGCTACCTCCAAACCACTCCAGCTCCAAGCAGGAGGGCCACTGAGCCAGCCTGACTGACCTAAGCTAGCACAGCCTGTCACCCATGGTACTTGCCACCAATAACCCTGCAGGCCTGCTTTGCTACTACGGTTTTCACAAAGAGCTTCCTGTAGTTTTGGCCTCTTTCTACAATTTATTCAGTGAATGCAACCAGACAGACTAGGGCAGGCAGGGTGGTGCACTTAGGGGAAAAGCAAATCCTCTGGCAGCTAAAGCCTCTGGGTGTAAACAGGATTAGTGGCAGCACACTGTGTGCTTGAGTCATTCTGTTCGGTTAAGCTGGGAATCTGACGCTCGAAAAGGGCGTCTCAGAGTCATCTAAAACATGTTTGGCATTACTGTGTTGGTTATTGTTTCCCTTCGTTTTATGCACTAGTGACCACTGTACAGGAAGAGGAAAGTGAGCAGTCCCTTCCTAGCCAGTTACACCTGTGACAAAGCCAGGAATAAACTCCTTTAGCTTCACAGGCAAGTGGCAAGGCAATGCAGGATTTCTCTTCATCCCTCTGCCACGCAAGGGGACAACTAAAGTGCATCTCTCTCTCTGACTCACTGAAGAAAGAGTCAGAACATGCTTTATGCATATCATAGGGAAAGAGATAAAAGCAGAGCTTTCCAACAGGTGACAGGCAAAGCACAGAAAACTACACGCATCTGGACAGCGCCTCCGGGCAGCTGAGCTCTTTCTGATCTTGTTGGAGATCAGCAAAAAGTTTTAAACACAGCAGCTGAGCAGCTGCCAAACCTACTCGCAGGGATTTGTGCAGCTCCTGTCGCTGTGATGTCCTGGTTGCCTCTGGAATCTCTTTGAGCAGCCGGGCTTCTTCTAGCCGCTTCACTGCCCTGTGAAGAGAAAAGGTGGATTAACAAGTCCCTATGTTTTCCCTGCCTTGCTGCTGGACACAGGCCTTTCCCCCTTCTTCCCCCAAACTGGACTAATGCTACAGTGAGTCACTGGCAACGCAAGCTCCAAGCTCAATGGATTTGTCTACCAGTGTATGTTCCCCATTCCTTTGATCTCAAATTTCCTGCAGTACGTGCAGAGGGACTAGCAGCTAGATTTTACAGAAGATTGCATCTCCCTCCTTCATTCGTGCCATTTTTCCTTACCTGGGGAGTGAGTAGTTAGCAAGCCACAGCCTCGCTGTTTTCAGACTGCGTGGTCCTTCGTGGTACCAGGTTTGCTGATACTGTAAGAAAAAGAACAAAACTGAAAAAAAAGCTAATGTGATACTGCTCTTCCATTCAGTTACCTTAGATGACCTCCTCTTAGTATGTAAGTGCTACCACAGCATCTGCTCTTAAATTTTGCTGTGTTAAGGCCTCTTTTTGAGGACATTTTGGATAACTGTAGGCCCTAGAAAAAGGGATTAAGAGTGACAAGTCAAACTCTCTGCCCTACAGATCAGATCCTGATATGCTGCCAATTTCACTCATGAATATTCCAGTTAAACACTAACCTGTTTTTATTTAATGACATACAGCTCCCCCCTTCCATATACATCGCTCAGTAAAAGGAAAGCCCAGAGCTGCAGAAATTGTGCTTACTTCTTACAGCAACCCCCAAAAATAATAAGGAGAAAACGGACTCCGAAAAGAGAAAGGAGAAGCAGAAAGAAAAAAGAATCAAAGGTAGAAACAGATGCAGTAGCAGGAACATATTTTTTTCTTCCCGAGTATGAAGACAAACAACAATAAAGGACTCGTTATACTAAGTTACAGTCCAAATGTCTAATCTCCTGTTTTATGTGCTGTACGCAGCATGGAATTTGGCCTGCAATACAAGCCAGACTTAACGCTCCGCATTTAGATAGCACGTTGCCACAGTTGTGCTAAAATGGGCAACACAGAAGGGGCATGAAGAGATGAGATGAGAATCCACAGACTGACCAAAACCAAGAGAACCAGACTTAGGAGAGACCACCAAAATAAGGCATCTCAAAGGGTATCGCACCTACCTCCCTCAGCACTAAGAGAACAAGAGAGACCATTACCTCTTCTTTGGATTTTTTGGATCTGTCGTCATCTTTCCTGGTCTTTTTTAATGCATCTGTGCCAACCACCGAAAGGATATTTCTTAATCTGGAAAGAAACACATTACATTGTATTCACTCACTGAATTCTCAGCTAACCTCACAAATAACCAGTCTGCCATTCTTTCTTCCTCAACATTCTTGCTGCATTGCAATGAAGCATTACAGACTGCCGTCACTCGTCGCACCCCAACTACAAGGAAAATGTCAGGCATTTGATAGAGAGCTCCCTGTTTACAACACTCGGGGCAGACACAGCACCTCTCCCTCCTTTCTGCAGGACCTTCTCCAAAGAGCGTGATGGGCTCCCCAAGTGCTCGCAAACAGGCTTTCACTTCAGAATCGTCAGTGGACACGTTGATCTGCCGGGCTCTCTTCCTGCGCTCAAACTCAGCCAGCACTTCCGCCTGCCGCTCGCTCATGTGGTCTTCAAGATCAAAGACCTCACCTGAACGAAAAATGAAACCATCAGATGGAAAACAATGGTTGGACAAGAGATCCCTCTCAAACAGGAAGATCCAAACAGAGAGTCAACAGTCCAGGCAATGGTCTCATGTTTTTTATTTTAAATTCTGCTCAAAAGCTGTTCAAAGACTTTTGAAAATGTCACATTCCAGAGCAAGAGGGGGAAAAATATGGTGGTTAAACATTCTCACCACTGCTTATGTTGATGTTGCCAGCCTCAATCGCAGCTTTCATCCCTTCTTTTCCCAGCAACCCTGATTCTCCTTTTGCCAAACGCTCCCTTTCCTTCTCTTCCAAACTGCCATAAAAGATGGGGGCTCTCTTGGGTGGAGGAGCATCGCTCTCTTCTGCAGGCTTAACCTTTGTGGCCTGGAAGGTAAAAGCAGAAGCGTGTTTTGGCTAAAAAGGAGACAACAACTTGCTTGTGCAGAAAGCTAGTATGTACATCACAGAGAGACCCTGAAATTGTACATGGGGTGTTAATCTTGGACAAGAAGGCAAATGCAAAGGTTCAATGTAAAATTCCATGTTAAATAATTTGCTTAAATTAGACTGTGTTGTCTTTTGATTCTTTATTATCTGCTTGGGCCTTGTTTTTAAGGCTCTGGGTTTGGTTTAGGTTTTTGTTTTTTTTTTTTTAAAAAAAAACTTTAGCAGATTAAAGTTTTCCTAATTTTGCTGAACAAGCCCCAGAAAACACACACGAGCGATGCCGACTGCCAGCTCCCAGCGCCCTCACTGGAAAGCAGAGGGAGATGAAAGGTGAACAGCTCCTTCTTCCCAAAGAGGAGCGTTACAACAGACTTTCCAAGAAAAACCAAAGGATTCTCTAAAAACGCATGAAAACGCGCAAGCGCTCCGCTCGCGGCCCTTTGAAGAGCTCTGGTGTCACCGACGGCACGGCGCCGCCTCCCCACACCGGCGCCTCTCCGCCACGCCAAGCCCCGCACGCCCAAAAGCAAACGCGAGCCCCCGGGTCGGCCTGCGGCCTCTCCCCGCTCCTG
>VZTL01078260.1:16544-42526 GCA_013400535.1 Scopus umbretta
TCGAGTTCTAGCGTCGGCGCGGCCCGGCACCCCCGGCTGAGCGGGACGCGGCGCCCGGGGAGCCGCCAGCCCCCCGCCCCGGCCGGGAGGGGCCCCGAGGCCAGCGGGACGTGCCTCTCCCTCCCTCCTTTTTGCTGTTTTAAGTTTGTCTGGTTAACACGCCTGTGAAGGCCCCTTGGCCAAGTGTTCTGTTTTAAATAAATGTCTTTTAAAAAAAAAAAAAAAAATCCCATGAGCTGCTTTAAATGGCTGCGGAGACCGTGCAGACAGGGATGGAAACGCCAAGACAACCAGTGTTTCCTTCACCTGCGTGCACCCCAATACAGCAAGGAGGTAAAGCACTGCCTCTGCAGCAGGATCTTTTGGTTTAGTAATCTTAAAAATGGAGCCAGCGGAATGTGTTCGTTTAAAGCTTTAGCCCTACAAGTTGGTGACCCCACTAAGGAGAAGATGCCGGAGAGCATCAGATTAGTGTTTCACAAGCCTGTGTGAATTAAGGCAGCGGGTGTCATGACTCTGGGTGCAACAGGCAATACTTCTAGACGCTGCTTTGTCACTTCCCGAGGTCAGGAAAGAAGCCCCCCATGTCTATTAAAATAAGGTGGCCCCAAACGTATTTCACAGAGGTGGCTGTACAGCTTCTGCTCAGTGTCGAAGCTGGGATGTGGATTGGACCCTTAACAGGGAACAGCTGCAAGCCTGGATGCAGTAGAACATACTGGCCACGAGAACATGGAACAATATCCTGTGTTTTCTGATTAAGCAGTTTTTCCTTTATGCTTACCTGTTCTACTTCCATTCGGCCCTGGGGAGTCCGTCACCCCAACTGCGCTGGTTTGTCACCCTGTGATGCAGTTTCAGGTAGCTGCCAGCAATGTTTGTTGCTTGGCCCAAAGGTCACCAACGGTTTCCTTATAGGTGGCATCACGTACAAAGCAGAAAGGTGGATTGATTCCTGACAGATGAACCAGCATGTACCTGGATTTACAACAGCAATTCGTACCACCATCAGCTGGCTGGGGACATAATGAAAGGTGAGATAATGCAGAGCCCCTAAAAGGAGGAGTCTAGCATGCAGGCAGGTGACCTGAAAGAAGCAAGTTATAAAAACTGAAGCAGCTTGTTGGTGTTCAAGAAACTCTGTTCCCTCCAGCCAGGGGAGGGAGGCAGAGCAGGGCGTCAGCAGCCCTGGGGCCTGCACCAGGCTGACCGCAGGGAATTCAGAAATGGGCTGGCACTGTTTTTCATCATCTTCCAGCACAGCAATCAGTTACATTTTTTCAGTGTTTCAAGCAATGCTCCAAACCGGATCTGTTAAATTCATGCTTCATGCATTGTAGGTGCATCAAATTTCACGTCAGGCTGGGGAAATGTACAGAACTTAAAACTTCTAGAACTGGAAAGAGCCATGGTCTGGCCTACAGCAGAGCTGCCTTTCCAATCTAACACTACATAAAATTACCAGGGATCGCTCTGCTCTTCAGGCATTCCCAGCATGTCCCAGGTCTGACAGGAAAACACCTTAGCAGGTTCCAGACATCCTTTGGTTGCACAGGGGAAGAAAAAACAACTCGGCCCCGCATTTCTTTTGCATGGATGAATACAAACTAGAGTAAAATGTGAGGGAGCCTCATATTCCTTGCTGTGCACAGACACCTTCCATGCACCAAGGGGGCTCGTTATTACAGCTCCCTAAAACCCTTGTCCTTCAACTCCTCCCTCTGTAGAGGAAAGCAGACCTGGGAGGCACAGGTTCCTCTTTCCATCTCGGCTTTCCCCCGATTCTGCAGAGTGTAGCTGGACTGAAACAAGCAGCGACTCATGCATCAGTGACTTCCCGCATTCCCGCTGCAGCTGCTTCAGGGCTTATGGCTGGTGGCTGGGGTGGGCCCAGGGGATGCTGCTCCTCACTCCCACCCCCAACCACCCGACCATGGACACTCAGCCCCTGCTGCTCACTCTGCTGCTCACTCGCACCATCACAGCAGGCACGGAAGAGTCATGCCACGGAAAGGGGGCTGGGGAAGGCCAGGCTGGAGTGCTCCAGCTGCAGGGCCTCTTGCTAATAAAAGCAGGCACTTATCCTTGGAGGAGCTTTCCGAATGCTCAGTAAGAGCTGCCAGCCTCCAGTTCAGCTGCAGTCTCTCCATTGAGGATTGTTTCCAAAACACACATCCACCACCATAAAATGCAATCTATTTTATTGGTTAATTATATACAGGAGATTCTTGATATTCACAGTAACATTAGACAAGTTACCTCCACAAAGATTAAGAGTAAAAACAAAAATGACAGTCCACTGTAAACAAAACTAGAAATCCTGCTGGATTTGGTGGGGCTGGCTCCAGACAAACTGTAAAGGCACTCAAATTAAAACAACAAAAGCCAGCTGATGAACACAGCCCAGATACTTTGTGCACTTCCTCCAAGATGGTAATCCAGAGGCACAGCATGTGGAGACCAAACATCAGGGTACAGAAACAGATGCAGGACATCACATTCCAAGCATGCTACATGTGCGTTGACATACAAATTTAATTTACTCGTCTTGTAATCATTAGAGTCCTCACCTCCCTCCAAGCACTACTTAATGCGAGTTTAGTGTCATCAGGACAACCTTAAATACAGCCAGCAGAAAAGCTGGGACTGCACCAAAAGCAGTCAGTAGAAGTCATCAGTAGGGAGGCCATGTTTTTCTCAGACTGGCAAAGCAAACAGCAACCTGAGCCAAGAACACGGCAGCCGGTGGCATCTGGTGGAGCAGGGGGAGGGTGGGACACAGGGAGGTAGGTGGCTTCTCTGGATTGTGAACATCGAACCAAAAGAAAGCATGGCCAAAGCTGGCAGGGAGACATGGACTGGAAACATCCCTTTCTCAGTTGTGTATCAGCAAGCTGAGAAGCAGAGAGGACATAGCCTTCCATCTTCTTTCCTTAACCACCTAAGCTTCAGACCTTCCCTTGTGCACCTCTCCCCAAAGGCCAGCATGGGCTCCCATTTCTAACTCAGGTACTGCCCGATGCTCAAACCATCGTTCTTACAGGCTGCTGGAAGGTAGCTGGGGCGCTTGCTAGGCACTTGGGAGACTTCCGCCCAGGTTCCTGCTCCCTGAGTGACAACTCCTAGCTCAGCGTCACTTCCCTCTCTGCACAGTGCAGAAAGCTGCGTGCCATCTCCTGTGTGAGGTCATCCAAGATGACCATTTGAAGACAGAGGTACTCATCCTCAGCGGGAAACAATTTCAAGGGCACAGGTGCTACACGCAGAATGAGGCAGAAAAGCTAAAAAAGAGAACCGAGTTTATATTGTAAAAGCCACAGCTATTGCCTAATCTCCAAGTCATTCATCTCTGATCACTTCAGAGAAATCAAGTCTGGTCACTTGAATACAAGGAAAGGCGGCTAAAAGGTGACAGCAAGAAGATCAGGCCAAGCAGAGGCTCCATTTTAGAGAAAGACGCAGCAAGAGGTATATGAAGTAACTAGTGTCATCACACAAAGCCACTCACGACTATACGCTATAATCAGACATCCTGGCAATGGCAACAACTCCATGTTGTTCAAGAGAACCCAATCAGAGCCATGTTGGCAATGTCAGCTCTGAACTCCTTCAGGGATCGAGCCCCTGCAGTGTAAAGCTTTCAAAACAGAAGCAACCATCTCCAGCACTTAACTGCTTCAATTTTCTCTGACAAGCACTATGATTTCCTCACAGCTCTCACACAGGGATTGGAAGGGTCTGTTTTCCACTCTTACAGAGGCATGATTGCTTAGAGGGCACAGAAGATTTTTACCTTGATGACAGATGCAGAAAGAGGGCATCAGTATGTCCTTCTGCAACCAGTTACAGACATAACTCCCTTCAAAGGATCAGACTGGGGAAGAGCTTTTCCTATCTCTCATCAGGAGGTGGCTACAATTTTGCCATGAAAATAACTTTTCCTCTTTCATCCAGATGCAGATTTGCTACAGAAAGACGCTTTTTAGAAGCCTGAGCCTGCTTTTAACTCATCTCCTTTTATTCTGTATTTGCACTGCCCAAAGAAAACAAGATGTCCAAATAAACACCTGGCATCAACCCAGGACAGTTGACTTCAGTGGTGCAATTCAAGATCCTGGTAGTGGCAGTAACAGATTTCCCACTGCCTTTCAAAGAGGGTGGTAGGGTGAGGGAGGGCTCTGTGCTGATGTAGTAGCATCAGCACAGTGAAGAACCCACATAAACAGGGATGAGCCTCACCCTGTAAGGCTTACAGGCTAAAGAAATGCAATTCCTCTTCAGAGATCAGCTTTCCTTACACAGCTACTCTTAACAGTGTGACTAGTAGTATCTTTGGAGAAAAAACTGCTACTGCATGTGCCCAGATACTTTAATCTCAAAAGGATTCCCTGTTCTCATGGCACATCCCAGACATCAGTGCCAGTCTGAAAGTTGTGCCTGTTTTTCAGTGTCCTTCTGAAAATCCCACCGTCTTCCCTTTCAGCCAGTTACTGGCACAAATTAGGCATCCTGAGTAAAATGAAGACTCCAGCTTTACACCATACTCTGTACAACAGTCCCTACAACAAGCATCAGTTTAATAATGAAGTGCTAAACCAAAATTACTCCCTAGAAAACCCAAAGCGTGTTCTGGGCATCATGCATGCAGTAAGCTGTTTTCACCTGTGCCACAGCCTGTCTTGCCTGTGAAATGTGGATACTGTGCTAGAACACTTGCCCACCACTGGCACTGATGACTCTTGTACCTCCAAACTAACATGGTCACAGCACGATTATTAAGATAAAGAGGAATCACCTGGGTCAGGAATACTTTTTAATCAGCCCGAGCTGCTCCAAATTTCACCTAAGAAGAGACTGAACACTGCTGTTGTCCTATCTTTTCTTTCTTCTCTTCCTCAAATCTCTCCTTTACAGGAACACGGTTATTTTACTTCCTTCATCTCAATCAAGGAATGCCCTCTTCAGACATTTTAACATTTAGTGTCATTAAATCATTATTTAGCTCTTGCCTCATTTACAGAACTAGTTTTAGTAAACCAAAAGTCTAGCTCTAGATCCATCCAGGTGCAATTCAACATAAAGTAAATGTGGGTTCAACGGTTTATTTAAAAATCTTTTTGCCCTCTAAATAGGCAATTGTTGTCCTGTGCCTACTCTGTGTGTTTCCATGATTTGGAAGTGAAAGCAGCCAAATCCAAATATTATCACTTGAAGCTGAGTAAAGCTGCTGGATACATCAGAAGGTAAACAACACTCATTATACTCTGATGGGCTTGGAGGACAGACTCATTTAGACCCCCCCTGAAGCACATGAGTCAAATACTTATGTCAAAGTACTCCCTTGCCGGGACACACCTGAGCGTGTCTGATGTGTAGCACCAAGTCTTCCTCAGAGGCTGAGTCCTTCTGCAACAGAAGGTGTCATTGGCCCCAAAAGCCACAATGCCATGGAGATCTTCTCCCCTGGCATTATGTACATATTGAAGAAAAGTAAAATGAAAATAGCCATTCAGACACATAGGCTCCATTGGCAACTTTGATCTTTACCTACGGTTTATAAAACCCTCACAGATGAGCATTTAAATTTAAAAATAAAATGTTTTGATTTTTTTTTTAAAAAGAGTAATTTCTACATTTCTGTCAGCCAACTAATTTCAATCATGGCATAATCTAAGAATAAAGCAAATCCTAGCCAAGGATGGCTACCATGGGACCCTCAAGAGTCAACCCTGCTGCCAGCCTGCAGCAAGGGGAGCAGCATACCCCATCTCCTCACATCCTTACACCCCAGCTAGGAACTTGTGGTGAACTCCAGTTGATTTTCTTTATATTGTTTCTCTTTCATCTTAGGAACAATCCAGTCCTCCTGATGGCTGCACTTCAAGAGCAGTGGGGTGGAGAGACTTCTGGGCAGCATCCAGTGTTAATGGCAGTGCTCCGTGATATCCACAACAACTGCCTTTTTCCAGCTGAAGAAGAAATAGCCTGTCCCTGCCCCTGCCGCCACAGCTATGCAGAGGTATCCATTGTATGTCATGAAGATCAGCATGAGGAAGTAACTGACCACAACTTGAATGATATGCAGTACAGTCTGCAGGAGGTGAGGGAAGCTCAGCATCTGCTGTCTGAGAACACAAAACCCAAAGAACAGTCAGCATCCATAAGACATAGGCAGGAAAATGCACATCCCCAAAGAAGAAACTTAGCTCTTAGGCTGACACGGTGCTAAGGTGGGCGTGAAATGGCAGCAGAGATAACAAAGCAGGCTGGACATAGACTTCTGCATGCATCGGTCACTTGTAATTGTGTTTCTCCCCACAGAGCTGACTGATAACAAAGAAAGCATGGTACTTGCTGGAGGACAAAACTTTTAGCTGAGAAACAGACATCTACAAGCTTATTTTACACGCACATTCAATACGCAGAATGGCTTCTTTTCTGAGTATAGGCTTTGACTACCTGTCAACAGAAGGATCCTAAGTATTTTTCTGTCAGGGCTGCTGGCTGTAACACCCAAATTCTGTTCCTGGGAACTCCTCAAATTTGTTTGCTACTGCTCTGGAAAGATCCAAGCTTATCTGACTCCTTGCTGCTTTCCTCCTTTTGTCCTCCATCCTAAAGGGTGGCCAGCTGACTCAAGCACAGTGTCCTCCAGTGTCAAGCAGTGTCCCACTCAAGAGTCAATATACTTTGCAGAGAGTAATACTGGCTGCATAAAGTTTTTTCTGTCCCAGTTTTTGCCTTTGTCAGCTTCTGAATAAATTTGTCTTAGAATGAAATTAAATTCTTACCCAACAGTTTTGTGTGTCTCCATCAAGATAGTGCCATTGGGACCTGGCACTGGCATGGAGTTGTAGCGAATGCTGACTTGGGATTTACGGAGCAGACACTCTCGGGCAATCTTAAGGCCTTCATAAAACATGGCCAGGAAGAAGACAGCCACAAAAGCACCAGCCATTTCTGACAAAAGAGGAAACATTACTGTATCTGTGCAACAACACATGTTTGCTTCAAAACATGTTAGAGGAGACACTGTGTGATTCAACAACCATGTCACACTGCACAGGCTATGGCTGGGCACTGTGTGCACATGTGTACAGATGGTAAATGTGAATTTCATCCATACACTAATTGGAACTTCACCCATGAAGTGAAACCAGCAATTGCTTTTGCTAATATGAACAGTCAAATTCTCAAACTATACAAACATCTCCCTTTTTTTTTTTCACCCCACAGATGCCATTTAAAACAGACTCAGTGCAGTGTGCCTGCATATTTTTGGCATAAATAGCAAGGTAATTCCTGAAACATTAATCGAGTGCAAAGTTTTTGTTTGGACTGGACAAGACAGTTTTACTAACCTCCAGGAGTATTGATTGTAAGTCCAGAAAACAGCAATGGCACATTCTCATAGCTGAAGTGGAAAGTCATTGCCTGCCCAAAACACAGAACATCAAGATGAGCCTGAAAAGCACATCCTGAGATGGAGCTCACAACAAGATTTAGCAAAGGTTTTTGTATTATGACAAGAACTTAGATCATTTCAGTTGGTCACCAGATAAACTCAAAGCAGCTCTTCAGTAAATCTAGTGTAACATGCACAAACGAGACATGGCTAAAGATGCTCCAAGTTCCAGTTCTAGTAGGCAGCTCTTTTAGGCAGTGCCCCTGGGCAGAAGGCACTGTCCTTCACAGTGCCTGCTACAGAAAAGTGCCTTCTCCTTGCTTTTGGAGCTCCTTTTCTCCTTTTCAGCATCAGAAGTAGTCAGGAAGTGGGGATGTCTCTGTGGAGCTTATCCTTGCTTCATCATGACTACTCATAGGCTGCGATACAGGGCACTTTCTTCTTCCCACCTTGACTTCATATGAGCTCACACGGATAAGGGCTTGTATAGCTGAATCCTCTGGTCCCATCCTGCACCCTGTCAGTATATGATTGTCTCCCTACAGAACCTCCTAATATCCTATGGGAAACAGAGGCCTAAATACAGGTACAACAAGAAATATTATCTATAAAGCAGGACCACAGCTTCAACTGCGTGAAAATAAGGGCTCCTGACCGTGTATAGTGAATGCTGTGGGAAGGGGAGACACCGAAGTTCCCCCGGCCAGCTGGAGTTCATATAATCTTCCCATCCAGGTAAATACATTGCAGTTTAGCATGTTTTGACCACTGCTGCATACAGTGTTTTCACATGTAAAGTACTCACTAAGCCTGAAGAACTTCTCTTTGAACTCCTCTCATTGCTTAATTAAGGTTATTTGCTGAAGATCAGAATTACAATTAATTTCAGCATCCATAAGAATCAGCAGACATTCATTATCCCCAGAGCAGAAATTACTATAAAGCACCGTTTAGAGAGTACTTCCATTTATTTAATGAATTTAACATTTAAAACATTCAATGAATTTAACATTTAAAACAAAACCCATACAAACCAAAGAGCGTTACAGCCTAGTTCCATAAACCACAGCTGGAACAGAGCCTGTTACTTGGTACAAGTGAGGAATGAGAATATGCATATATTAAAATGTGTTTAGTCTATTATCTAGGATGCTGTACCTATTTACTTCCTTCCCCACAGTTTTATGTGCAATGTTAATTCAAAATCTTGCACAACTGATCACAGTTTTCAGTTGCAGGGTAAGGCAGCATCCTTGATGCTGTGTCAAGAGCACTTGACACTTGCAAAGAAACGGCATGTATACGGAAAGCAACGGATCAGAGGATGCCAATACTTAGCCGTTAGATTACATGAAGAGCTTCACAAGGACATCATTGACAATACTGGACTGCAAATTCCACCAGCACTACTGGGCTTTGTACTGGGCCATGTTCACAAAGGGGAAGGCTGTTCTAGTCCTCTCTTCTCCTGCTATGACACTGTTTGCAATATAAGTAGAAGCAATGATTCTTGATTCCTTCTTCAGGACACATAGCTTGCAGGCAAACTAACTGGAGGGTTGCAAAATATACTCCTGAGTCTATTTTCAGTTGGAATGGAAATGCACGCTCTCTCCCCTCCTTTCAAAGTTTAACCATAAAGAGTCATGTTTTATTAATCTGAAGCTCACTCCAAAAGTATTTAGAAAAGTGAGAAAAAGCTGAAAAAGTCCCTAGAACTGGCTACACACAAACACAGATCCTATGGTCATCTCCATGGAAACTCTGGCCAGGATCTCTGCAAAGCTTCAGTGATGCCAGCATGCACAAGTCTGAACTTGTCTAAATCAAAGTTAGCTAGAGCAGCAGGATTCAGGACCAATACAGCCTTAATGCCAACATGGCAAAGAGCCCTTGTAGCACATTGCTCCCCAAACCGAGTGCGTACTTAAAGTTCAGGAGGAAAAGGGCACAGAGGTTGGTCACAATCCATCATACTAATATGCAATCCTTTCAGTGCTGGTTAAGGCTTTTGCTAACTCTAACAGCCTGGAGAACTCCATCCATCTCTGTTTCTTGCAGGGAAATGCTTACTTTGAATTTCTGCCTTTAGCTGGCTAGAGAGCAGACACCAGGCTAGCTGCTAGAAAGGTTTTTTCAAGAAAAGACCATTTTGCCAGAGGATCTCCAGCTCTAAAATACATTTCATGTTGCATATCACCTCATGCCACTCCTTTGTTCCAGGAGAGCCACAGGGGGGTATGTGTTTTAACTGGATCGATTCATGCCTTCCAAAGCTAAGTTTAATTTCCGATTCTCAAGAACACAGTCTTTAAGATGTTAAGTTACTCTGAACCACAGACAAGGAAAAGCTCTCTGGTTAATTATGACTTTTCCACTTACCATCATCATCATGTGAGATCCATGACTATTTCCTGGGGTTGCCATTGAGTGGTGATGTTCAGGAGGATGCGTGGCTGGCAACATGGAGCTGTTCATGTGGTGATCGTGAGACATCTTTACGACAGAGATATTCAAAAAGGCACGTAGAAAAGTGGGACCCTGAAAAACAAACAAAAAAATATAATAAGAAGCACTTTTCTAGACAGAAAATGGTTTCTCTACCGCTACTGTAAGGGAAAATACTCTAAGCTACTGAGAACTACTGCCTCTGGATAAACTTCTCGAGCATCCTTATGGTCCTGCACTCTGACTACAAAGAACACAAGGCAAAGAGCAGGACAATTTAAAGGAGGTGTGTCCCTCTGAGCTTTACATCATCATATTGCTGCACCACCCTAAACATTCCAGCCAGAAAGACAGCCTAATTTGATTGAGGCAGCACATGGGGACCAGTGCTCAGCATAAAGGAACATTTCGTATCTGTAAGAGGAAAAAACACAAGGTCTCTTCTCAATTGCAGTCATGCACGAGGCAAAAATACTTCAAGCCCCATTTTAAATTGCATACACTAAAGGATCAGATTGCAATATTTCTCTTAATTGACAGTTATGCATTTTATTTGGAACATGTTTAACAAAGCAATTATGTTAGGTGGTACAAGACCTATTACCAGGCAAAGGTCTGCAACAGCCACAGGCAATCCAGTTTCATTTCCATGAGCTTTACATTGTCACATCTCCCCTGTAATCACATTACACACAATGAGAGAAACACTTAGAAGGCTGCCAGTCCAAATCCCTAATCTCATTACTGCAAATCAGGTATGTCTGGACACACTACATTAAAAATAAAAATGCACCTCATGGTTAGATGTGGACATGGCTTCTGTGCTCTGCACCCCACCACAACTTGGGATGGAACCAGGGACAATTTCTGGTGTGAAATGAAAATTCACCAGGTAGAAACAGCAACAGGAGAGAAAAAAAAATGGGAATACCAGTCAGTCCTGAAATGACAGCATCTGTCAGCATGACAGAGACAGGCAAAGGCAACCCTAGCATAGTCCAGGTGAGATACCACTAAATATATGTAAGCACCGACGCTGCTGTACTAGATCCTGTCTGGAATACGGTGTACCCTCCTGGTCTAGTCCAGCACTCAAGTAAAACCAAGTGAAATAAAAAACAAAGTACAGACACTTTATCAAATCAAAGTTAAAAAAAAAAAAATGAGAGGAGATGTACTTCCATCCAGACAGATCATCAGGAGTGCTTACAACTGGGAAAAAAGAGCTTTTTAAGCTAAAAAGACAGTATGGTGTTTAAACAGATAGGTATGAATCTATTTAGATTGGTAAGGGGAAATGAAACTCTGGAAGAGCTTTCTAAACTGAAAGCAGCATTAGCTAACAAAACCCCAAATGGCAACCAGCTGATGGTGGAGCTCGTTCAGTTTGTGACAGTGACCTTAAGACACAGCTGTGCAGGAATCACCAGTGGCCCAGAACGTGACTGCCAGTGCAGCCTTGCAGAGCATCAGTGACGGGGTGATCTCAATAGGCTTTGGAGTTAAATTAAAAAGAGCAATGAGAGAAATTAAAGATCTGGGGAAGATAAGGAAACTAAGTCAGCAGCGCTGGGGAAAAACTCGAGAGAAAGAACTAATACACCCTGCAAACACTGAAATTAAATAATGCAAGTAAGCACCTGTATGCACCCAAGTCAGCTGGTATAAGCTACACCAGCAATACACAGCTCAGGTATTTTCTGTGTATCTGTGCAGATGAATTTTGTAGCTAATCTCTTAATGCATTAGGCAACTTCACAACAAGTCCCTTGGAAAACTGACTTGTAATATAATCTAATGGCACTGGGTAAAAGCAGAACGTATTCCCTGTCCATCTTTCTACTAATACTTTTTAGCTCACTCCGCCCCTGATTTGTGCTTAAATATTAAGACCAGAAAAACAGCTCAGAAAAATGTTCAGGGGGAGAAAAAAAAGAGAGACTAAGGCAAGAAGCAGCTCACCTGACACAGAAAAGCATTACCAAAGGATTCCTGCAGAACAAATGCTGTGATTTTCATATAGCACAGCTTTGAAGAATATATGGTTCCAGAGATTAAATGTTCAAGCGCTAGAACTCAAGTCCCAGAATACAAACACTTGGGAAAGGAATCCTCTGCCAAGACACACAAACTTCAAATTGTCTTTTGCAGCAGGGAAGGAAGAAGAACAGCCAAAGTGCTTTATACCATGGGATCAAAGATAAGTGTGCTGCAAGAGGAAAGAAGTAACGTATGAACGGCCTCTCTCCCCCAGCCAAAATCTCCTCCCTCTTCTTCTTTCAGTTGACTGATACATTGCTTTTGCTTTGGATACAACATTCTCACTAGTGACTACTGTCCAATTCGATTATTTATTCATTTTAGGATTTCAAGCTCCCACCAAACTCTGCAGGTTCTGATACACTCCACAGATGCCCTGGCTGTTTACCAGATTAAAAAAAAACCCTCCCTTCGTGGTTGGGTTGTGTCCAACATCTCACTAATTTACCGTCACTGGTCTTCAGAAAGGGAGAAATAGGGGATGTGTTCTCTAATATTTACAGTGTATTAACTAACAACTAGGTCAAGTATCCACAAGTGGATGGGCAGGGTCTTGGTACAGGTTACAAAAAGCATGCTTGATGCCTGTGTAGCTCCTTCCTGCCCTGCTATACTAGCACTCCAACCCCCTACTGCAGTCACTCAACACTGAAAGACATTTTATGACATCCTGAAAAGGATGGGATATTAAGTAGCATAAGAGGAAATAATCTAGACTGAGCCACTTCATCTGTCTTTTGTGTTACTAAAGGTAACCAACACATGGATAAATTTCTGTTTACAAATAAATCACTTCCAGTGGAATACCACAGTACAATCAGTCTCCAAGTTACAATTTAGGAGGTCTCTACCTGTGTCTTGGGGTAAAAAACAATATCCAGGGCAGCAGCAGTGACGGGTTAATGGCTGTGTAATATTTCAAGCTGCAAATCTCTGGTTTGCTTGCACAGACTCAAGAGACAAACTGACTGACATGGAGCTGTGCATATTATGTTTTTAACAAGTCTGACTCCATACCTGGAGAAAAATCCACACACATAAGTTTCTGTTATCGCAAGTTATTTAAATAGGTTTAGTCTTGTACAAACCTAGCACTTCAGCAGCAGGTATTTTTCTCTGAATGGGTGACTTGATCTCTCAACTGCTGCCTGCTCCACATATTTGCACAGAGAGTGGATTCCTCAGCATGCCCTGAAGAGGGGATCTGGAACAGACTGTGGCTGCAGCAGGCTCAGGTATTTCGAAGCATTTGCACACCTGAAGGGCACAGACCCCATGGTGCACCTGTCTCAACGCTGCACTGTTACCAGGGATGCACAGACACAAGGATTTTCTTGTACTCTGCAGTAGCCTACCGCATAAGAAAACAAACAGGGTGGGACAGGAGAGAGGAATGAGGAACTTCTCTCCAGGGCTTGTTTCTTTCCCTCCCTGTGCTGTCACCCCAGGTCAGAGGAACCACAGCCTCCATTTCATGACACCTCAAATTCTTAAGGAAAACAGCAAGACTCAGAGCTACACACAGGGCTTCTCTTACTTTAAGCCATCGTCTTGGAGCACGACCTCAGCACATAGGTAGGCTCTGTTCAGGTGGAGGTTTCTATCCCTCTGCTACAATGACACCTTGGCAGCTCAGCAAACAAAGCTGGTTCAGGGAGATGTGCAGCCTGGAGCAGGATCTGACAACAACAGTTAGCTCAAGTTCAGCATTAGGACTTACTTTCATCCTCCACCAACATTTAACCAGTGCTGCCTCATCTCACAGATACAAGGAAGCGACATTTGCAACTCCAGGGCATACAGAAGGGGAGCAAAGACAGATACCGTATGCCATTGCAGAACAGAAACAATGGGTAAGCAAGCTGGACCTGGTGAGCTGCCAAACACAAAGCAGTCTTCTCAAGCAGGTCTCAGCCATAAGATGACTGCCGTTATACATAACCACCACCAGAGTTTCCCTATCTATTGCCTCTGACCTGTTAATCCAGAATCCTGCCTCTCTACAGTAAATCAGAGAGTTTTTCCTGTGGCAAAGAGCCTTCCAGACACCCAAGGGAGATGCACCTTTTAATGCAGAAACACAGAATGTGCAGAAACAGGACAGACTATGGGAAGGATCTGCAAAGCCCCCAGAAAGTACTTGACAAATCATCTCGGTCTGAAACATAGTGTGTAAACAGAGCTTCCTTAAAGTCACATTCAAAAGGACCGAAGCCCCTTTCCAAATCAGAAGTCTAACAGCATTAACAATGGAGCCCTAAATCAATGCCCATTAGACCAGCAAACTCTTCCCTTCAAAACAGTACCTCATCTTTCCCATGCCAGTTCTGAAAAAGCAAGAAATAAAACACTAATTCCACTAGCTCTGCCCAAAAAACACCTCTTCAGTCTTCTATACACTAGTTACTTGTTCAACAGAGATAGGTGCTTGCTGCAGTGGCCCAATGCACAGCGGCAGCAAGCATGCCAGCCAAGCTGACGGGGCTGGCTCCTGCACAGAAGCCTCCAGACTTCTGTCTCAACACAGCTGGAGTGATTCTTACCTAGGGTCTCTCCACCAACACTTTTGGTAGCAAGCAGGGTCAGGAGGTCCTTCTATTCTCCTAAAGAAGTGAAAAAGACCTGGTAAAGTTAGCAAGAATTAGAATAAAAACTCCTGAGAGAAATCGAAGGGAAAAAGATTAAAAAGCAAGTTGGAAAGGCAAAGATCTCTTGCTTACACATCACGTACATCTCAGTTCTGCATGACACAAAGGAATGTTACACATAAAACATGTAAGTAATGGAAAAGGCAACCAAAAGTTACTAGTGCTCTACTTACAGCAGTCCAGCTGGCAAACTATTTGAGCTCCACTGGCTCTGAGCTTGTGGTCTCAAGCCCAATCCTTTTTTTTTTTTTTTTTTTTTAAAAAGTGCTGTAAATGGAGGTGGGAGGGGAAGCAGGGAGTCTGCAGACACTACAGCACTGTTCACTGGCTCTAACTGTGGTCTCCACTGAATGGTCTGAGCTAGTCATCATGAGACTTAAGCACTGCTCCTAGTTTATTCAATTTCCTGGCAAACTTGACAACTTTAACTGCAACTCCAGAGCTGCTTAAAGGCACAGCTGAGGAACAGACCAATTCTACCTGTTCATATTGTAGGAGTATCCAGCAACAGCAGCCAGAGCCCTCCTGGGTCAAACTATATATACTCTAAAGATACAGGAACAAATAGGTCATTCTTCAGTAATGTAATGTAACATGTTTTACAGATACATACTGTTGTTCTCCAATGCCAAAATTCCCCTCGGAGCTCTCCCAAGCAGCTTCAGCAACACCAGGCTGGAACTCAGACACACAAGGAGGGACTGTGCCGTGCCCAGCACACCTCTTAATTGCACATCTCCGTTTTTCCCTTGCGCAATTCCTGAAGAAGGAGCTCTTAGTGCTATATTAAGAATTTAAGGGATTTTTGCAAGGTCACAGCAGAACTGTGCAGCTTGGCCTGGTACTGCGTCACCACCTTAGAGTCCCAACCAAAAGCCTTACCAGAAGTTAAAGGCTTCCTGAAAGTCCAACACACTAGAAAGGGTTCAGATAAAAAGCAAGAAAGGGGAGGGAACAGCTCGGGACAGGAGCTCTGATACATTTTGAGGGTTAGGTTGTCAGGCTGCATCAGTTTGTATTTCATGGGTTTTGTCCATGACCAGAGAAGCTTGCAAATTGATTCAAGCCAGATCAGCAGAGTCAAGCAGAAAAACACACTGTGTGACAGAGAACACATTCTCCCTCTCCACCTGTAAGCAGAAGGGATACAGCTGAACTATTTATACAGATGGGTTTACAGAAACTTTTGAAGGAAGAAGACAGGTACTCTGCAGGATATCCAGCTTGCGATGCCAGAGGGTAGAGTGCAAGGCGTGGAGAATGATGGGCAAAAAGAGACCTGAGCAGGGCTACAGACAACACCTTGTGTTCAGCTTTGAAATGGGACAACGTTTGGGCAGACTGTGACAAGCAGAGATGGAATCAGTCAGCAGGGATGTTAGAAGGGAGATGCAGCCAAGCTGGTAGCATGTAGAGACCAGCTCTTTGGCAGCTATCATACACAATACAAGCAGAAGAATGGACTTTTAAAAATAACCTACAGGGCTGTTAGTTTTTCATGAGGGGAGAAAGCCATGCAGGAGAACTGATCCTCTGTCATCACCTCCATCAAGGATCCCAGGCTGGAACCATTACAGCAGAGTCATGGATGCTGAAGGTAACAGCAGAGAACATGGCATATCAAAAATGCTCCACTGTTCACAAGCCATGCCCATGACTGATGGTATTTGCCCAGGCTAAGAAATGCCCTTTTTTAAGGTGACCCTGACAAACCGTAGAGGCAGGATAGGAGGAGAGAGTAGAGCAAAGCTTCATGCCTCCCATGCAGGGAGGTTTGGGGGTAAAGGATTATGCCAGAGTTCAGCTCAGGTTCTCTGGCAGCACAGCCAGATCACACGGATGGGGCCAATAATCACGCTCTGAGAGTACATGCCCCTTCCTTGGTGCCTGGGGCAACTCGAGGTGGGTCTGCAGGTCTTTGCAAAGATCACAAGAGCGCCCTGCCAAATTGAGTCATTTTGCTGTTTTCTCACAGTTATCTGAACTGCAAAACTCCATCCTTCAGGGCTCCTGGCTGCCACCATTTGCTTAATTTATTCTTACCAAATCCTTGTGTTTCTTTCCCACATTCCACACCTGCATCAATACATGTTTGTCCCTTTCACTACAGGGCTGCTCTGTCCCCAAGAGACAGGCTGCACCCTCCATGTGCAACTAGCACATAGCACTCATGGATGTAGCAAAAAAAAAAACAAAAAACAAAAAAAAGTGGTCCGATTTCAGACTATGGATTCTAGTTGAGATGCTGGCTCACGCAGGCTTCCTGGAGTTGCACAACATTATTTGGCAGCATGGCACAGTTATATACATAAATCAACATTTAATTAAAATGAAGATTAAAAGAAGTTGATAAAGTATCAGCGTGGTTCAACTTTTAAGGTCCTGTCTTTTGCTTTGAAACAAAGCAACACTCAGCTATACAACTAAGGCAAAGCTGGTCATGTTCACTCAGCACAATCCCCATTACTAGGGGAGGAACCAGAGCTCTTCCTCTCAGCACGGCTACAGTCACATCCCTTTGGTGAAGTTTATTTTCATAGCAAACTTGTCTGGTCACCTTCTGTTAGGCAACCTGCTTGATCTGCTTCCCTAGAAGGGGATGGTCATTCCTAATCTTCCAGCTTCTGCAGACTCCTCAGGAAATCTCCCAATCTTTGAACAAGAACAAAAAAATAACTAAGGACAGACTGTTCTTTACAGGACAATGCACTGAACTTCATGAAGCAGAGCATCATGCCAGCCCATGTCATTACTAACAGGCCCAATGAAGTGAAAGGCAGCAGAAAACAATCCTGCAGAGTAGAAAACCTAAGATTGTAAGACTGATAACATTGAAGGAAAGGCTGAGAAATACTGGCAAGAGATGTGTACATATGGAGAAAATAATGGTGAGTTAGGTAGGCTGAGCAACAGACTCCTTTCCAGGCAAGCTTTTTGCTCAGCCATACTGAAACTACAGGAGATGGAAAAGCAATAAATGAAGGATAGTCCCAAGAAGCATGGCAAAACTGAGGAGTCCTTGCCAATGTTTTCCTGGCTGTAACCTCATTTCTGCATGTTGTGGTTTAACCCCAATTGGCAACCAAGCACCACACAGCCGCTAGCTCACCCTCCCCCTGCCCCGGCGGGATGGGGGAAGAGAACCAAAAAAAAAAAAACCTAAAATCCGTGGGTTGAGATAAAAGCAGTTTAATGGGACAGTAGAGAAAGAGAAAATAATAATAATAGTAATGATAAAAGAATATACAAAACAAGTGATGCACAAAGCAATTGCTCACCACCTGCCGACCGATGCCCAGCCCGTTCCCAAACAGCGATTGCTGCCCCCCAGCCAAATCCCGCAGTTTCTATACTGAGCGTGACGTCAGATGGTATGGAATAGCCCTTTGGCCAGTTTGGGTCAGCTGTCCTGCCTGTGCCCCCTCACAGCTTCTTGTGCCCCTGGCAGAGCATAGGAAGCTGAAAAGTCCTTGACTGGTGTAAACACTACTGAGCAACAACTAAAACATCAGCACTTATCAGCATTGTTCTCAAACTAAGTCCAAAACACAGCACTATAGCAGCTACTAGGAAGAAAATGAACTCTGAATTAAGCTGAAACCAGGACACTGCAAGAGAAGTCTTGACACTTACAGCCTACTTAAAGCTCTACGAGACTGAGGACGGTTGGTGAACTGTGCGTGTGTGGCTCTTAACCCACACAAAGGACAACCAGGCAGGACACAGCAAACAAGTTTTGGAGAAAGGGATGTCAGAAATAATGTGAACTGAAGTATTCTACTACACCAGCAATAACCTGCTACCATCCTGATAAAACACGAGTAATTTCAACCTGACTGAGCCCAAATTAACCTGAAATTCCCAGTGGGACACTTTCAAAGGATCTGAGCATATTCCACCCTTGGCCGTCTTTAACAATCCCAGCCAGAGGGCCTATTATAAGCTAAGCAAATCAAAAGTGCAGTTCAGGGAACAAAGCACAGCTCGCTTGGCCCAGAGCCACCCACCCACCCACTGACCAGAAGCAGAAGGCCAGGAACAGACATGTCAACCACAAGTTGTTTTTTTTACTGCTAACAAACGGCAATAAACATTATAGTCAGTATTCAGAAAGGTGAGATGCTACATCAGCAGACAGTGAACTCAAACAGTGACAAAGGTGGTACCAATTAAAAAGCAATTAGGATCTCTTCAGTAGTTCAAAGTTTGCCTGTTTATCTCTGAGCGTCACAAAACTTTCCCCTTTTTCACATTACTGCTCCAGCTCCCACAAAACAGCACCCACCTCCAGCCAGCTCTTCTTGTTGGGCACAAAAAAAAAGGACCTGCAAGTGTCACATTGGGTGCCAAAGCCAGAGCAGATCAGTTCTGCAGCACTTCCGACTTCCGCATTCAGAAGCTGCAACTTGCCACGTTCAAGCCCATCACAACCACAATTTCTTCTGTTCTGTGCATGTGCAGTATTCCCCCCATCTCTGTTTTCACTTCTCTATTTCTTCCACCACTAGCCTTTTGGATTCTGTATTTGCTCTGCACTGCTTATTGTTCCCCTTTCTGACTAGCCAGATGAGGCAGTCATCTCCCTTTTCTGACACCCAAGAGGACAGAAGTTTCTGGAGAGCAGCAGAATTGAGGAACCTTTGAACATGCAAGACGTGATGAGTGAATGCCAGTCCCACAGATCCCAAAGCAGAGAAAATGCCATACAAAAGCTGACTCAAGCACTCATCTGGAGAGAAAAGCCAAAACTGACAGAGGATGTTAAGCTACAGTTTCTTTATAAAACATCCAGGCCAAAGGGCTCCTTCAAAAGCATGTCAGACACCAACATTTCTTATAGCCAACGCCAGCATGAATTCAGAGCTAGTACTAACAGGTTTCCATCAAAGGCAATTCCCTGAAGGCATCTACAGAAGAACCTCTTCAGCATTCCCTATGCATGTCAAAGACTTCTGAAGCAATTATCCCAGGACCGCAGTCTGGCAGGCCACTTTATCACAGCTTCACCTCTCTTCCTCAGATCACCAAGGGTATGAAACACTAACACAGTTATATGTATCCATGTCATAAAATACCTAGTATTCAGCATCCAGTGAGGAGAAACCTGAAGTCCTCCCCTTCTCCTCAGGGACACCACACTGTATTTCAGCAGAAGTAAGGCAGAATGGCTTAAATCCCAGTAGCTTAACTGGCGCTGTTGGGATGCCAGAAGAGCTGAGTACAGTCTGCTTACCGTGCAGGATGTTTGATCAGAAATCACCTGAGGACCCTCTCACTAAAACCACTTAGCACTCACTTGTCAGCTGAAGAAAGCTGCCTAACCCTCCTTCTTACCAGTGGAGAGAAACAGGACAACAGCAGGGAAGAGAAGGCAGAAAAGAAGTGCCATATGACCTGTATTTTCCAGGATTACGTAACTTCTTGAATAAATAGATACTTCCTTATCCTCTGTGGTGGTTTCTGCAGAGATGTTACACAACTGAGCACTGGAACAGCGACCAGAGAGATCTGATCCATATGGCCAGAGAGCAGGAAACATCCTGCTGCCTCACCGTATGCTGAGGAACAAGTGGGACTGCGTCCTGAACCTTGCAATACTCTTCAAAAGTTTTTTTTCTGAAAAAAAATAGTACTTGGAACTGTATCTTAGACAACTTCTGCTTCCTTAGAAAACCCAGGCCTAGTGAAGAATTTTTCTCCCTATTTTATACACCCTAATCAAGAACAGCTTCTAGCATGCATTCTTCTACCTACAACAGATCTTTTTTAAATTAAGGGAAAACTTAAATCTTAAAATGAAAAAAAAACCAAAACCAAAACCGTTTGTGCACAAGATTCACCATCATGCTCACTAATTCATCATCCAGATTCCTGCAGGTTCACGCCACCCGCAGCACTGGTATGTATGAAAAGGAGCCAGTCTGTCTCACACAAAAAGGGTGTCTCTGTCCAGAGGGTAAGGAGTTGTGTTACTGTTTGTGACCATTCAGTGGCCACATGCAGCAGCATTCAATCTGTAAGGAACGCTAGATATGTCAGGATGCAAGACAGGGTACTACTTGCAAGTTAATACCTGGTAAACCATTGCTACATGGTTTGCTGAAGTGGGAAGGACACATACCAGGCTCAACAGTATAAACAGCTCTGACCAGATTCATTTAAAATGGTGCCTTCTAGCTTTAAGCCCTATAAGACTATAAAATAATCTCAGGAAACACAAAATGAAACCAGGAGTCAACAAGTGCATTCCCAAGTAAGCAAGCAGATGTTTTGACAGCTGCAAAAATGCAACATGATTCAGTGTGCCCTGAAAGTGCATTACCTGGCCTTTAATACAGGTGCAAGATTACAGACGCTATCTAGCAACATCATAAATACCTTTGTCTCATGAAGATAAAACTAATGCTAAGGGTAATAAAATGGATGGCATTGGTTTATTACAGGCCTCATAAAAGGGAGCCTAAAGTCCATCAACACAGATGATTCAGAAGACTCACAGAAGATTCCCAGGTCTTACCCCACTTGCCCTTGTTCCACACATCACTGCAGGAGGACTTGTGGTTAAGATTTCCAGTCACAGAACCGCTGAGTTTTAGGAGACCTCCTGAGGTCATCTAGTCCAACTTCCCTGCTCAAGAAGGCTCAGCTGGAGCAGGTACCCAGTCAGCACCCTATTACTCCTTGAGCATGACAACTGCGTCTGTAGTTTGATAACCTGTACACGTCAAGGACTTCTCAGTTCTCGCATAGATGGTGAGGAGCTACTCTGTGCTCTGGAAAGCAAGGCCGTCATTTATGGACCCAGATACAGATCCTGTAGTTGAACTAAAAAGCTCCTGTCTTGAATATCCTGTGAATCCTTTGGCAGAGAAATCTTTCTTCCAGTGAACTCAGTGCCTGAGGCACTGCAGTGCAGTGGTAACAAAGGTAGTTTTAAGTTAATGGGTCAGCTGATAGCAACCTAGCCATTTACACAAACCTGCACATGCGGAAAATAACATTTTTCCCCTCTGGCTGTTTTTCAACACCGTAACCAGACTTAGTGTAGAAAAGGCAACATTTTTATAAGTTCTGAAACAGCTTTCAGGTATGTTTTGAGAATCTGGACAAGAAGAAAACCACCCTTCAGAACTCCTTGTTAATGAAGTTTAGGAATCCATTCCACACATGATATGAGACATTGGTTTAAGCAATTCATGGACGTTCTTCCATGTCCAGTACTGCCATGCACTCATCACAGAGAAACACCTTCATTGTGCGTTATAGCTTCCACCACTTGTGAAAGCTTCCTCGAATAACAATCCCAGGAGCACACCTCACTCCTTTCTTTTCATATTTAAGCAGTTGTTTGTCTACAATTACTCCTTAGATGAGTGTCTATGTGCAGACGCAGCATTTTAAGGCGGCCACTCAACCATGCACCTTCCCCGGAGATGTCATGTTCCAGCCTGTGCCAGACGTTACCGCAATAGACAGATGTTGATGTCAGCTCCTACGGGAATACACTGGGACTTCCAACCCCTACTCTGGTGTGTCAGGGTCACCTTTTAAACATAGGCTTTTCACTAAAGACCTAATAGTTTGCAAGACTGACTTTTAAAAAAATACTTATCTTTTACCTGCTTGCAGAAGGGAAATGAATGCATGTTCATTTCACTTCGCGTCACCATCTATGACTCTCCCTCAAAAACAAAAGCTTGTTCTACCGCAGCCAAGAATCAAACTCTTCTGTGCTTCAATTGTTCAAAACACCTGTTGTTTTGAGAAGCCTGAAGCTGTTTCTGAGCAAAATGCAAGGTAGAACATAGGTCATCATCAGCAAAATCCATTCCACTGTGTTTTTAATTAAGCCCAGGAAGTTGATCTCTGTTTCAGCAGATGGGCAAGACCAAAATATACATTACCAGAGGTACTTTCCTGGTCTTGCTCCATGATCTTGGAAAACAGCAAGAGGAGGGTACATTTGACATATAAATAGCTTCCAGGTAGTAATGCAAATACTCAATGAGTTCGGAGAATAAATTCATAGCCCTAGTCCATAGATCAGAGCACCTCTACGTTTTCACTTCTGGAAATGCAAAAACACAATCCCACCTTCACTCTGTCATCTGAGCAAGGTAAAAGATCTCCCACAATATCAAGAACAGGGAAAGGGCCACCAAATCACGCCATTCTCTGGGAAGGAACTTGTCTTTAGAAAGCCCTTGGCCTCATGACACTGTTCTGACAGGACTACCTCTAGGGCATGGAAAGCTAGAACAAATAGCGATCAACAATTTTTTTTTATTTTAGTTATCAGTGACAATAAACCATTCTGAGAAAAAGCTTTGAACACCGCCTTTTTCATTTAGCTTTCAAACCCTCGGACTACCACAGAGCTGTTAATCCAAAGCACAAATGATTCAGAGCTAAAAAAAGCTGAGTACTCACTATTCCAGAGACAGGTTTTCTACCTGCTGTCTCCAGGAGAGCAGTCTTCTCCAAACAGGCAACACGTCTGAGACAGAACAAAGTTTCTAAACTTTCAGATAATGCTGACAAGCAGAACGCATATCATTATCTATATCAAAGGCTAATCATTAACTACTGCTCGGATTTAGCTATGATCACTTTTACTCTGCTTTAAGCCTACTTCTTGCCGAACCTGCAGCCTATTTCAAACCAGACCCATCACCTGCAATATAGTCAGAGGGAAATATTTATATTCAGTTTCTCTCAGCTGTGCAAAACAGGGGTAAGGGCTGAAGCAGCAGGGATTTCTGCTACATTCTACTCAGCGTGAAACCATCCCTCACAAAATATTGACAATCCCTATTGTTACAGCCAAAGATTTCATATGACCCAAGATAAATATTTACTACTCCAACTATGCAGCCCACTGAAGGCATAAGCCAATCATGTTAGGACCAGACCAAGGACTGGGATGCTCACATAAAGCTCCACATAATAGCAAAAGTAACTCCTGAGTCTCCTTCATGAGATCATTGCAAAAATGCAAAGAAATTTTAGAACTCCCTGACCAATTAAATGTGTTGCAGAGATGACTTTCAAACACATTACACAAAACACATTTCAAATATTAATTTCTCTGACAGAGAAATCAGTGTTTTGCTTGCTTTTGGATTTGTAACAAAGCAAGCTTAGTTTCCTTTCAGCATCTACCTCATAATGAAGAAATGTGACATTTTCAAAGCTATAGGCCAGCTTTTAGAAGCTTGGCGGAGTAGTAAAAAATAGGAAGACAGATACACATTGTTGAAGAATTTCTGCACAATTTATCATGTATAAGATAAATTCTGTCAAGGTAGCTGGCTCTCTGGCCTCTCTGATCAGAAAACTGGCATCAGCAATTGCTATGCAAGAAAAAATGTGTCAAAGAAGAAAAAGTGCAGTAAGTACAGCTGTACTGTGCTCTGCAATACAAGTGCCCTTATTGTAGGGGCAGTGGTTTCAAGCAAGATCAAAAGCAAGAGTTCCACAAAAAAGGATCAACTGGCAAGCAGGGCACATGATCTGATCCTATCATTGTGTACTGGAGGGTCTTACTTAAATAATTCAGAAAACTAAGGAAAATCATGCTACTACCAAAAGGTTTTTTAAACTACTGCGTCCTAACAAAGAAGCAACCAGTCAGAATAAAGCATGTTCGGCTTTACTATCCATATAGCAGGACATCTTATAGCCAAGGACACTATTCTGTGTTTACACCCTGTATGAAGAGAGCCACAAAAAAATGGCTTTACAAGTACAGCCAAACCTGTAGCAGGAACATGAGCGCAGCTGTAAAACTCCCAACTACTTTTCTTTTAAATTGTTTAGGCTTCAATTTGACAGTACCCATAACATTCTCTGCCAGCATCCTTCAGTCTGACCTGACATGACCTTAAACATTAAGGTTCAGTACATCCGTGTGAGATAATGTCTTATCCCAAGTAAATGAATGGCACCAAAGCCAATGGTAAGAAAACTCTCCTGGCAAAGAACCCAGAAATCGTGACTCAGTCTCTTGTCAAATCCATTAGACCTGGAGCTCAGACAAATGAGGGAACTATAAAAGAGGTAACTGAGAAAACGAGACCAACACTGTGAGTTGCATTTCACTTCCACAGTATTCCAAAGCTGGGTGTGTTCCTTAGGAGCTTGAGCTTCTACTTCCCTTATCACTTTGATGTACAACAGTTGACTTACCATATCGGAAATGCTCATGGTATTCCGCTGCCCTCCCACGGAGTGCTACACTGACAGAAGCCACTGTGGTCACTTCCCGAGGGCTGAAAGAGAATGAACTGGGATCACCTGCCTGCTGGGAGCATTGGCTTTGAGTCTGCTCCAGGTTTGTTAGTGTTTTTCTTTCCTAAGTAAAGGATACAAGGCTGAAAATGCAGTCAAGCTGTGACAGTACACCATCAAGTCTCCTCAGTACAATGCCTTTCAGAACAGGAAAAGTTAACTGAGGCAGTAACTGATTAATGGAATCCCTTGGCTCTCCGTGTAGCCTCCATCCAAACACAATATGAAGGAACCCAGCCAGGAGCTGCAGGGAGCTGCTGAGCTGCACAGCACACTGAAGCCAGGCACTCAGCCTGCACCGAGATGGCACACAGAACTACTCCAATTTTCCCATACAGAGTACATTCACCATTTGAAAGAAAACAGACAAGCAGCAGGTTGGGTCACAGGGACAAGCATCTCCATCAGGAGGCTGAAGCCATATACCTTTCAAATAGCCGCTTCTCCAAGCTCACAAAGGAACAGGCTAGCCAGTTGGCTAACAACCACTAGCTTGTAAGCTCAGTAAGTGCACAGCATCTTGAAGGTGGCCTGAAAGTACTTTTTAATCCTACAAATCCAAGTCCAATTAAATTATCTCTAATGTGAAAAAAAAGCCTGAAAGCGTATTTACCATACACACTCTTTTCCCCAGAAAGAGACGCATTACGTGGTTCAAAAAGAAAAAATGCCAAGACTGTCAGGATTTCTCTTATCCAGGTTAGCCAAAAGATCAGCTAAATATATCACAAAACTCATATTCCAAGCTCATGTACCTTCATCAGAGGAATGAGATTTGAATCCTTGATAACTAATAAGCATGCGTGGGAAAAGAAGGCTTTATTAAAGTGAAGTAGCACTCACAAAGTCTCAGGAGAGAACTTGGTGCACTTGCTGTTAGTTTCACAGCAGAACAGCAGTATTCTTTTCCTGGTTTTCTCCCAGCTTCTCAGGCTTGATATCATGATGTGCTGAGCATGCAGTGAGAACAGAAGATGCCCAATCACTTACAACATTTTGGCCCATAATCTAGAGCTACCATGGTCTGTTATATTAATTTAGATAAACACTAGAGTGAACAGATTATATGCATGTACAACTTTTAAAATGGATTATAAATGACATTCACATCTGTGGTACAACAATGGAAGGGAAGCAATTGTGCCCCTGTA
>VZTL01078264.1:9544-20473 GCA_013400535.1 Scopus umbretta
CAAACAGGCAAAAAAAAGAAAAAAAAAAAAAAAAAAAAAGATGATACGGAACCACAGAATAATTTTAGGTTGGAAGGGACCTCTGGAGATCGAAGTCTAACCTCCTACTCAAAGCTGAGATAACATGAAACTTCAATCCGGTCTCTCAAGACCTTGTCCAGCTGAGGTTTATCTCCTAGGATGAAGAGACTATCACCCCTCTGGGTGCCTCTTCCAGTGCCTGACAACCCTCAGGAGGAATATTTTTTTTCCCCTTAACACACAGTCAGAATCCTCCTTGCCATAGCCCGTGTCTACTCCCTCTCCTTCTTGACAGTGCACCCGAGAAGAGTCTGCCTCTGTGTTCTCCCTAACCACACATATGGCAGTTGAGGATCATGATCAGATTCCCCTTCTCCAGGCTCACCAAACCCAGGTATCTCAGGCTTTTCTTGCACATCACATGCTTCAGGCCTCCAACCATGTCAGTGGTTCTCTGCTGGACTCACTTCCATTTCCCAGTGTTTTTTCTGTACTGGGAAACCCAGAACTGGACACAGTACTCCAGAAATGGCCTCGTAAGTGCTGTAAAGGGCAGAATAACCATTTCCCTCAACCTGCTGGCTACACTCTTGCTGATGCAGTCCAGTACACAGGCAGCCCCCATTTCTACAATGATGCACTACGGACTTTTTCAAACTAATTGTTTACCAGGATCCCCAAATCCTTTTCTGCAAGGCTGCCTTCTAGTTGGTCATTCCCCAATTTTCACAGCTCCACAGTGCAAGACTTGGCACTCGTCATGCTGAACTTTGTAAAGTTTTACAGTGTGAAGGAAATATAATGCTGATATGCAAAAGGTAGAGTGTAATCTCTGCTATCCCCGCCCTCAAAAGTGCCTGAAACATTGAACAAAACGTTTACGATGTTTAATACTACCCACAAGAACAGGAAGTTTATAACTAGACTACCTATAGCTCTGATTCTGCTGAAATCAACCAAGGCACTTCTGCTCCTGGCTGGAGCCACTCAAATGTGTGCATACCTTTAACATTGAGGATAATTACTGCAAAGCCTTTTCCCAAGAGCAGTAAAAGCTACTCTATCACTGAATTTTTGTTAAAAATTAAAAATCCCCCTCTTCCCTCCTTCTCAAAGTGTTAGGTTTTTTTGTCTTTATAATTCACATCAGACACAGTCAATGCAATCCTTCAGGATGCGCAAGGATTGATTATTTCTAGCCATGGATGTAGACCTGGCTGAGCCTTGCCTGCCTGGGTCAAGCCTGACCAGTACAGCACTACACCCCATCCAGTAAATCCTGCTGGCCCACAATAACATACACAGAGCAGTAACCACATTTCAGTTGCCTTAATAACCAGTAAGTACTTCTAAGGCTAAGATAAAGACAGTCTGTGGGCCTGATACAGCCTCCAGTTAGGTATCCCCACTGTACTTTGTCCTGTATTACGTTATCTGGAGTACCAGACCAGCAGAACCACAGTTTTAAAACAACTGTTTGATATTGTCATTATTCCCAATTTAAATCTTAACCATCCAGGAAACCAAAGGCTGAACTTACTGGTAATGGAAATCTTCAGTTACATAACAGAGTAAGTTAACACAGCCAAACTTAATTCCTCCATGCAGCGATACCATGCCACATGACTAAGGCATTTTGCTACTACTAGTTAAAGCTGGTCTGGAAGCAAAAAGCTTGTGCTTCTTCCCTGTGACACAACAGGCTAACTCATCTGCAACTTCTCAGAAAGTCTGCTCTGAAAGATGAAGTGTTGTGAGTTTAGGAAAAATACCATATTACCCATAAAAGGCAGAAAGACTAAATACCACAGACTCCAGCCTTCACTCTGCATTTATAACCCAACATCTAGCAGTTACTAGCTACCAGTGATTCCATAAGGACCTTTAGATCACTTCTAGCCATTTGTATGTGTAAAAATTTTCTTCTCCCAGCCTCCTGCGATAAGTCATATAGGGTGAAGTTCTGAATCACAAAAATGTAGTTTCCTTTTTTTAGGTGAGTAACTTCAGAGGGTTGCAGGGCAGCAAAGCCATCCTAAAACAAACAACTGATGGTGAGTGTGCAGTGAGATCCCCTCCTTGCCTTAAAGAACATATAAACTATGAAGAAAGAAAATGTGGACAGATATTACATTCCCATTTCACTCAGATGCAGTGCAAATGACCACAGACTAGATAACGGAAGCCCAATTCCTTAATTTAAAATTTTCAATACAAACTTCACTCAAGCATCCTAGCCATAGAAAAAATACATTTGCTGCTCTTCTTTGGATCCCCAGTCCATGAATAGTCAGAAGCCTGCAGAACATGCACACTAGGCGTCCCATCTCTCAGCGCTAACAAGAGACAAGGAGACCATAGCCACGTAGCCATCATACACAGAAATGGGGGCGGAGGGAATGACGACACATGATGACCTAGCTAATCCTATCAGAAAGAGAGCTAAATTTAAAGACTAAGCGTGCATCTTAAAAAGCAAACCATTGGGAACATATTTCAAAATGATAATAGGATCTTCATACCTAAAGTCACCCTCCTGCTGTTTCTACTCTGCCCTAATCACACTAAAATAAAAGACACTCAGAACACTCTAGCTTTCAGTTCTGATCATCCAAGTCACACGGCCAGCAATAAAGCCGGCAGCATACAGAAAAGCTCCGTGAAGAAGCCAACTTTTGAGGAAGGATGTGCCAAATGAAGTTCATAGAAGTCATGCTGTAGCAACAGCAGAAATTCAAAGGTGTGCAAGGCAATGGAGACTACCCCCATCCACCCCCAAAGTACACGGGGATCTCTGGAAGAAAGGGGGAACCAGGGACAGCGGAATTCCTCAAGAGTGGGAAAAAGGTTTCAGATGCCCCAGAAGTATTACCATGCAATTACTAGAAACCTCATTCTTTGTCAGATGAGGACAGAGACTTCCCACAACCCACTTAGCACAACTCTAAAATTAGGAATTCAAGTTTTTAATGCCTTCAATTAAAAAATGGGTTCTTGGCTGGGAGAGGGTATTTGTTGTCTTTTTTCCAGTACTACAGGGGTTTAAACTAATTTAGGGCATGATCTATTTTTCTCTACCTTTGGAGTGTTTCTAGTAACCCAAAGCTTCTCCTTATGTCTCATCTATCCAGGTAAGGCATACAGTTTAGTTCTTAGGCTAAGGGACCACTACTAGCAAGGAAATCATAGTATACTAAACCCCCCGTACTTCTATAGTGGTTGCTAAATTTTGGGTAAAGTTACACCATCTATAAAAACAGTGAATCCACATCCCACGAACTACGCTGTCCCAAATAAAAGTACAATATTGCCAGAATAGCTGCAACACTCCTTTAAGACTGACTTCCACATATCTGCTTCAGTGAGTTTAAAACTGGTTTCATCTTACTTATTACCTCATCTTTCACTAGATTGTTTGATGAAAATTAGAACAATATAACCCAGGTTTAAGCTGAATTAGAAGTCCAGACAGAATTTTGTATAGACTTTTATAAAGTTATGAACACGCATGTCTTGCTAAACTGGCATAAACACATTCCAAGTAGGACCTCACAAAGCAATTATCCATGGTTATTTTTATGTTGGAGAACAATTATAAATGGTGAAAACAATTTGAGATGTATCTGGAATTGAGGCTGCTTCTGATCTTTTCTCGGCCTTTTTGGGAAAGGCAGCTGTACATACTCCGCCCTCAAAGGCACTGCACTTAAGCAAATTAAGAACTATACCTCAGCCTCCATTAATGCACACCTGATTAATAAACTCCATACATTTGCAATGATTCAATACTTGGTGAAGACATCCCCACCATTTCCCAAACTCAGACTCCTTTATAGAGGTCTCAGGTTGGGCATCCAGAGGTACTAGTCACATCTGAAGCGTTAGGCCATGGTTAAATAATAACAGGTTTCAGTGTTAAGACCCTGATGACATGAATGACAGAAATTAAGATCTCAGGCACTTCAGGATGCCTGAGGCCTCAGCTGGCAATGACGGATGCATGCACTTAATCTGAATGCACACTAAGTATATCTACAGACATGATTACTGAGGTCTATGCAAAATCAGGGCTTAAGAAAACAGTGTGTCGTTTCCTACTGAAGAAAGCTACACTCACTATAGTGAACAAAGACCTTTATAAATGAAAGCTTGCGTTCTGGCAATCTGAATACGCTGATGAGAAAAATAGAGTGGAATATTTTAGTTTTAGGAGACAGCTAAAAGGAACAGATCACATTGAAACAGAGACCAAAAGTACTCAGAAATTCTTAGACCTGGAAAAGCTTTTAAAAATTAAATCCCTTAAAAACAAAACCAACCAACCAACAAACCCAAACACCACCTCCCAGAGCTTCAGTGGGATATATTGGTGAGCATGATACAAGCTCTTTGGTAACTAGATCAAGAATATGTTGGAATTCTCAAGTGTACCTTATGAAAGATTTAGAAAATTAATGTTAACTCTGTTTAAAGCATTACCGAAGGCAAAAACACAGTAAAAAGCTTTAACAAGTCCCTTCTATTTTTCTAAACAGATCTGCTTGTGGTCCATCATCCTATTCATCTTTTCAGACAGGGGTAATGAAAAAGATGAATCCACAAAATTTCTCCTAATCCTAGGCACTATATTCTGTTAATGGCTCAGATGAATTTGTGATTGTTTAGGTAAGTATTATAATTCTTCCTTTTTGTAATACCTGTCTAAAACCATCTTGGATGAATTGCCTCAAATTACAAGCAAGGGATAAAATGTAAGTCTCAGCATTGAAAATCTGTAGTAGCTTAACATTTCCCAACTAATCTCAGCTACAGGTCGACATTTCTAAAACCCAAAACATTAATATATAAACAATAAAGTAAAAGCAACTTAAAAAAAAAAAAAAGAAACAAACAAGTCTTTTCAGCTCTGACTCACACAGTTATTTGTTTCTAGTAGGTGTAGAAGAAACTCACTCACTTAATTACACACATGAATTATTTGCAAAAAAAAAGTTAGTTCAACTTCACTTGATAAAAAAAGTTCATTGCACTGAACCTCCTGACTAAACCAACATCCAAGCCATTTCCACTGATAGTGACTGGCATAATTGTGCCAACCACGGAAGTTTTAAGGATGTAAATTAAGGTTTTTTTCTCCAAATATTGTATCTTAATATTACCTATGAAAAAGCAATATGAAAATAATTTAGATTTCTAACTGAAACAAGTCAGAAAAAATGTTAGCTTTATGGATGCTTATGAAACCTTACTTCTGCATTCCATACCTTATCATGTACCATGAATGAGAAACTACTAGCTGCAAGCATTTTTTCTATATGAAGAAAAATTTATCAATGACTTATTTATCCCTTTCTGGGTATTCATGTATCAATAAAATTAAAATGCAAAATATAAGTCACAGCCTTTAACATACCACATAATTCCTCAAGCCCTCACCAAAGACTGTTGTTATTTATTAGCAACTTTATTAACAGGAGAAAAGCGACACCAACTTCCTTCTACGGGACAAAAGACAAGCTTCACCCAGGGTGTCTGCCATTTTAACAGCACATGCCAATGTATCTCATCCTCCAGACCACATTACTTTCCGACTGTCAAAACATGACTGTGGCATTCAGTGCCATTGTTTCACAGCATAAAATTTTACAGAAAAAGTTATTAAAAAATATTGCCTCATACTAAAAATAACAGATTAGAACAGATGTACTGTAAAGGGTCCATCACACATACAGCAGAAGGCTTTGAATCTCCTGCCTTCAGATCACTAGCCCTGACTACAATGCTATTAAAGCTAACATTGCAGTTTGGGCTACTTCAGCATGAATTAATCCTAACACATATTTTTGAAAAGAAAAAAAAACCAAACAGTTTACCCAAAGTAGAGAATGCAGGAAACTGGGATTCAGTGGCCATGCTCACACTATTCTGCCAGATGACCATCAAAGACTCCATTAGCACCAAGCTACGGTGCCCCATCTCCAACCACAGGAAAGCCTTCAGGGAGCAGGAAAAGGTTCCAGCTGCATCCACACTGCACTGTGCACAAAGCAACCGTGGCCGCCACCACCACCACTGGCCTTTCCAGAACTTCTGCAAGGCACCTGTAGCTTCACCCTCCCTCAGCGGGCCCTCATCCATACCCTCCAGCTGCTAGCTCTAGTATAAGGGATTGTAACAGGCTTTGGTGGATAGAGAATGGAAGCAGAGGAACTTCGGTGAGAATGTGAAATTCAGTTTTCTTGTTCATCAGCTGTCTTCATTAACCAACCACATTCCCTTCGCACATGTGCCCAACAGGCTTATCGCTCACTGCACAGCTTTTGTCTGCACAGGGAAGGACATTATACAAGCTAGCAGAGCCTGAGGTCCCTTCCTGGCTTTCCGTGCCTATTTCTGCAAGCAGGGGAGGGAGGAGGAGAGCTAAAGGGAAAGAAGAGAGGAGTTTAAGCCCTCAAGTCAAGAGACACAACATGTTATCAAGTGACAGTTTCTCCTGGTCTAACTCAAAAAGGCCAAAGAAAAGATCCTCATAAGCAACCCTCACAGTCTGACAATTCTAAAGTCATCTCAAAAATACTTAAGGATAGTTTCTGCCTCCTATGCTAGCAGCACACTCAGCCACACATCATGCCCCCACCCTTACCTAGCATTTTTTCTAGTACATCAGTGCCTGTGGCTGTCAGAGGACTAAGTCTACCCTGCAGCTAGTTTTGAAGATGCTCTAATGCAGGCTGGGAAGACCTTTTCTCAGTTCCACACCTACACTTCTGAATACAACTGCTTTCAGGCTGAGAGGACAGGCTCCACACTCTTCTGACAGAAAGGCCACCCAGCAAGGTTCTCCCTTCCCTTGTTAGATATTTTTTTTTATTTGAAAGTTTAAGCTGCCTCTTTAAGCAGAACTGGAAGGAGAAGAAAATAGGTCCGGGAGTAGACTTGCAAAGTTCACAGAGCCCCCTCCAACAGCAAGATCCAAAGTTGAAGCACCAGTCCTGACATCAACCCAAAGTTGTGAATCACTGCACCAGCAGCAGCATGACAACAACCCTTTCGGTGAACTTTCCGTGCATGATTTTCCCATCTGTGGTCCAGCCTCAAATATAACAGATATATACCAAAAGTGGCAGCTCAAGGCTGGGCTCGAGAGGTTGCTTTGAGCGCTCTGCATGCACATTTTCCCCTCCTCTAGTGCAGACCGGGAATATATTGCTGTTACTACACCAGCATCCACTGCCTATTACGCCAGACTGCCTTCAAGGGCTCAGCAGCAGGTGCCCAGCCAGCCTACTTGTGCTAATCATCTACAATCTTCTTTATTTTCCCTACAGCTTCAGTCCCCTTAAAGTAAGTTCCTCTCAGGAAAAACAAAAACAAACACCCAAACAACAACAAAAAAACCACCACCACCCAAAAGCAGAACACCAGTCTAGCTGGGTAGCAGATCTTGCACAAACTGAGAACACATAAGATAAGTCAGCATTCAAACAGACGGCTCATGAGAAACAGTCCGCAGAAGCATCCTGTGCACCTGCTTTGAGGAAATAAAAAAAACAAACAACAAACCACGTTTCAGATCAGTATAAACTACTCTGACATCGGTTTTGATGTGTTCTCACAGAAAGGACTAGCCAGTACATAGTCCAGGAGTGAGACAACGCTGAATGAACTATGTGGGGACATGTGCCATCTTGCCCTCTGTAGCGTGCCAGTAGTACAAAACAGGGTCAGAGGAAACAAAGGCTGGAGCAAGAAAGGCTATGCAGCTCCAAGAGCATTTAGAATACAAATAAGGCTCATTCCTGTTAGACTCTCCTCTGAACATGCTTGCCTACTGGCTGCAAACTGTGCCAAGTAGCTGTTCAAGAATGGAGCAGCCGGTTGTGCCAGTCCCTGCTGACTGAAAGTAGGGGGCAGTAAGCACCAGCCACAGCCAACTAAGATAACTCCTGAAAAACAAGGTGATGTCAGACGACCACGAATGTGATGCCAGCCAGCAAGGTGCCCTGCGAGCAGCCATTCTAGCACAGGATTATGAAAGATTCAGATTCCTCAGTATGACAGAACAAGGGACTCCAAAGGGAAGAACACACTGTACCTGAAAGCCAAAGGACAGGTAATACACGGACACCTGAGCTGCAGCCATGCTGCTCCAGCACTCCTGTACTTCTCTCCTTGTCACATTAAACAAGGGATAGCATATATTTTTTTTGCAGGAAGAGTCTCTTAGAAGGTCCCTCTGCAGCACATGCACAATACCACCCCCCAGCACCCACGCACTGGTGTGCACCGTTATCGACTGGGTAAGTCCAAAGGCCACGCAGCCACCTCTGTGCTTGCTGATAGCTTCAGGTAGTCTTCACTAGTGGCCCAGGTCAGCTTTACCGAAGGAAGTACCTCCATAGCCTTCCAGGGCCATGCAGACTGTTTCACAGGCTTTCTAGGACCCAGGGCCGTCCAGTTCCAGCATCTCCCCAGACGCCAGCTAGCTTGCTCTCCTGACAACTGCAAAGACGAGCAGAGATGGTCAAGCAACTTAGCCTCAGAGGTAAGAGGGTTGTAGCAGCCCAGTTTCACTGATGACTTTCAGAAAGGAACGAGCAAGTATAAATAGAATAAACAGGACTCCTCAATGTTAGGATTCCTCACTATTTCTCACTCTAGAAGCAGCAGATGCAGGAAGTTTAAGAGACACTAAGCATAGACTTGGGAAATTATTTCTTGAAGATGTAGACATGGGTCTTCTATCTAACAGACTTGGATTCAATTCCCACTAAGAATACTGAGCATTATTTCAGTATCTATTATAGAAACAATACAGTGATAACCAATTGGGTGGGACCTTATTCAACAGGAGTTATAGATAACTAGAAGAAAAGGACTTTTGAACTCCTCACTTGCAGCTCAGCTAGCACTTCTCTAAAGATACTCAGCATAAAGATAGGCGTATTATACTTTCAATATAGGGAAAAAATATAGTCTGTTTGAAAGCTCCATTCACCATGGGAAAGCTACAGTTGCCAAGGTTAAAGTGGAAGATTCTTACAACATTTCTAAAGCGATGGAAGCCACAAGCCGCCTCAAGGCGAATGGCCACACCCTATGCACTTCTATGGTTAGCAAATAGGAAGAAGATTTTGAAGAAATAAGCCTGTGGCAGGACTGCCAGGAAGCAGCAGCGGGATTTATAGGACAGAAGCAATGAGATCCACCATTTGGGGCTCACCAGCCTCCGCAGGTGTGGTGCGAGGCTTCTAACAGATGTTGAATAGGGAGAAGGTGGCATAAGCCTCGCAGGATAAACATGGAACTTAGTTTTCTGGGCTCCCCACTTGCCTTCTCCTACAATCACCAGCTCCAGAACACGAGCAGCATCACGCTGCTGTCGGAGAGCAGAGATAGCCACATCCAGCAGCTACACCCCACAACTCACCACCTCCTCTGCACCCCACAGCCAGGAGAAAACTCTGCCTCAACTACCATGCCTGAACTCTATTTTCTCTTGGCAATTAAGAATGCAAGCAAGTCTATTAGCCATGCTGAATCATTTTAAGGGAATTTTACGTGTGATACCTCACACCCAGTTTTAAATTCAAAATGGTAAAGAAATGCTTGTTATATGGCTCAGCTTAATTTAACCTTAATGCCCAAGCAGCTTATTTCCATTGTCAGCGATAAGTCTCCATTTTGTCAAAAGGAAACTCTGTCTCCAGTTGATAAAGAAACACTGATCTTCAAAGTATATCCCAAATATTTAACTACACTCTCATGCTTCCACAGACACACAACAGCACACAAAACTTGTGCACATCAATCCAGAATATCTTCTCACAGAGAACCAGGCTGTAATTAAGACTGCAGATCTTGACATGAGGAAGATTAGCGTGTTTGGCATGATATTTTCTTTATTAGCTGGAGGCAGAAACAAGTTCCTTGTCAGTAGAAACGCACTGTGAGGGCATTAGGACACAGATAAAAGGTGTCTCGTTGTTGGCATTTATTTGTTTTTAACAGCTTGAAGGAAAGGGAGGAACACACAGTGCCAACTGTAATTGGTTTTAAGGGTATTCCTTGCTGATGGAACACAAATATACAGCAGTCCAGATTTAGGCCCATCCCCTTACCATCAAGAGCCTGGATTATAAACTTTTATCCCTACTCCGCAGCACCAGATGGTAGCTCACATACATTTCAATTATTTATTGAATAGGCACTTTGTTATACTAGGGTAATCCCACACTGCAGTAAGAACTACACACTGTTTTTATTGCAAGCTATAGTTTTCATCAAGTCAGTAACCTTTTCACGTTCAGTGAACACAATAAATAGAATTAAAAGAAGCGATTTTATAAACAATTGGATAATCGGCCTCTCCATCACACAGAAAATCACGCAGGGATCAATCAGTAAGACACAGCCACCAGCAGTGCTATAGAAAAAGCATATCATTCTTTGGTCTGCCCCAAATCCTCTCCTCAACTTCAGTGCTCAAAGTACAGTCATAGTCTGATCTATCACATTTAGCAGTTTTATAGGTGCTCACTCGTTCAAGTCACCAGCTTGAAAACACGAGTATGAAAACAGACTGCACTACGCAGAAGACATACAAAGCTCCCACCACAAAACAAATAATCAATGTTCCCCAGGCTGCAGCCTTGCAGGGCAGATGTGATAAAGTGGTTAATTATTCAGTTGGCAATCGCATTACTGACGTCAATAGAAGAGTCCAGGAAGTGAATCCTCTTAGTTTGTTGGTGTATGACAAAGAGTGGTGGTCCCCACAGAAATTAAGGAGAACCAGCTGTCCCTTCACGTTAGTGCTCTGGTCTGTAGTGCTAAAGACACACATTTGCATTTAGTGAAGTAAATCGGTCCCTCCCTCTCCCTTAGGAAATCCTTTTTTTTTTTTTT
>VZTL01078266.1:0-17984 GCA_013400535.1 Scopus umbretta
CAAGCTGAACATCAGTCAGCAGACTGCCTTTGCAGCAAAGGTAGCCAGGTGCATCCTGGTCTGGGTTAGTGAAGGACAGCCATCAGCTTGAGGGAGCACTTGTGAGACCACAATGGGAGAGCTGGGTCCAGATTAAGGCTCACCTGTACAAGAAAGATCCTGACAAACTGCAGAGGGCCCAGTGGAGGACATGAAGCTGCTCAGGGCCTGGAGCACAGCATGTACAGGGAGAGACTGAAAGAGGTGGGCTGGTCCAGTCTTCAGAAGAGAAGGCAAAGGAGACATCTGGCTGCTGTCTCCAGCTGCCTCAGAGGAAGATCTGGAGAACATGCAGCCAGACTCTTCCTGGAGTGCTCAGTGGTAGGATGAAGGACAACAGGCACAAGCTGCAACGCAGCAAATTCCAGTAGGACAAAAGGAGAAAGTTCTTCATCATTAAGGTGGGCCTGCATTACAGCACATCCAGAAACATGGTTGAGTACCTCCCCATCCTTGGAGGTATCCAAACTGAGGTGGACAAGTGTAACAAGGTGGACAAGCAGGACAAGGTGGACAAGTCTGATCTAACTTTAAAGCTGGCCCTGCTCTGAGCAGGGGCAAGACCAGAGACCCCTGAGGTGCCTTCCAACCAAAATCCTCCTGTGGCTCCCCAGGCTATGGAGATATGGAAATGGGACTAATAATGAGGAACCCAGCTGAAGGCAGACAGCTGAGCACCAAATGCTCATATAAATTATTTATTCATTATTGACCATCCATAAACTAATTATAACTGTGGCCGATACCACTCCTAACATGTGTGGTCCCAATGTGCTCTCAGCCCTCCCTCCTCTGCCCCTGTGGCTGTCCCCCTTGCTGCTGGCTGCTGCCAGCTGCCTGCTGCTGCCAGCCACCTGTGGGCAGAGCAGGGAAAGGCTGAGGCTGCTATGGTGAAATAGAAGAAGGGAGACTTTAAGCTCCAAAATGCACTTGTGTGTGTTGAAAGTGGGAAGAGGGGTTGAGTCAGTGGGGCAGGGAGAAGTGCTGCATCAGGGAGAGGTGCTTCTCTTTCTGGCCAGCATCTCCATCACTCTCCCTTTGCCAAAGACGTGGATGTCAGACCCCACCCTGACCTTTGCAGATTGGTACATCTGGGGGGAAACTTCTCTGCCAGATTCCCAAATTTCTCAGAGGTGGAAGGTCTCCAAGCAACAGTTCAGAGAAGCAACACACCTTATGCTTGCTAGAACCCCTTAAGTGACTCTTAAAACTAAATGAGCTTGTCTAGAAGAAACCAAGGTTATTCAGCAAAGCCAGAAGGTACATTTTTGGTTGCTAAAGGGGAGGAAACAAGCTAGAAGAGGAAAGAACAGGCTGAAGAGTCAAACTGTGACATATTCATGGACTTGGGCTCTTGCTTAAGGGTGTCTCTGAGCCACTTTGGCTGCAGAACCCACCATGCTAGTCCAGCTCCACCACAGGACCGCTGTTTGAGGTGTCTCTGTCCACTAAGAAGCTCAAAGACGACTTCAGACCAGCCCCCCATCCTGGCTCGTGGAGGTATGGAGCCATTTTCATGGGGATGCTGCTGGAGCATCCCTCAAGGGGATGTCCACAGTCAGGCACTGAGCACAGGACTCAGCACACCGTATTCCCTTGCAGTGTGTGTCCCTGCTCCCACAGCACCCCAAAGCACTGTGCCTGAGGGGCTGTGCAGAGCAATTATGGACTCTGCTGTAACAGGGGATCTTTTCCCAGGTATATCACAGGAGTATATTGAAAGCAGCCTGGTGTCCCAAACCACTGGTGCTGCCAGACACTCCTGGTGTGAAGAGAGAAAGCGTCTGGGTCACCAGTGTCCCCAATATCTGTGTGGGATGAGTACTTGAGGGCAGGACAGCTGTAAGATCAAGGAGGGAAGGAGTCAGTCACATGCTGGGGTCCTGTGAGGCCAGCTCTGCCCTGCTCTGCTCTATGCCCCTCTCCCATGACCAGCAGACATGGGTGTCTTTGCTGTCCCTCTCATGGCCTGGCAGCCAGATAAGTATCTGGGTGCCTGGTACACATTTCAAAGTTCACAGTATTGCAGCTAGCCTGCTCACAGCACAGCAGGAGCCCTGCCCCCACTGCAAACACGGCACTGCCCAGCTACAGACATGTCCCTTGCTCACCTGTGCCACTGTTTCCCGTCAGTGTTCCCAGTCTGCCCAGGATGCAGCTCTACAAACCCAGCGAGACCATGGTGCTGGCCTGTGCTTCATGCAGAGCAGCACCCATCAGCTGCTCCTTGAATTCACTTGTCTCATATTAGATTTGATTGCAAATCAAATGCAATTTAATTAGCAGAAAGGCAAACAGACACTTCCAATGACTGGCTGATCATGTAGCTAATAACTATCAGATCAGCAAATGTAATTGCAAACCCCTACAGTTACTGAAAAATGAAATGAAGATGCCACTTGCATCCCAGTTGCACAACACCTTTGACATGTCCTCCCTTCCTGGCTCGTGGGCTGGAGGAATGCTGGGGGTCTGCCATGCCTCATCCCTCCTGCATGCACCACCTCCCAGTAAGGCAACTGGTGCCAGAGAAGCTAAGCTGATTTTCTGGTAGCTCAGACTGCCGCAGTGCCCTGGGGACACCAGATCCTTGGTATGCCCCCAGTTCTAGGGAGGCCATGGGGCACAGGGATGGAGTTGGGGCTGGGTGCCCTCCTCAGGGATCTTGAGCTGGGTTTGTTTGTGTGCCATCTTCCAGTGAACCGGCATGTAGTTTTCCACCTCTGCTTCATTAAACCAATGCAAAGGCTCTGTGGACACCTATTTATACTTAAAACAGGTTTATTTTATGTAAAGGGAAATGTTTTCAGTGGTGACAAAGAGATTTATGAACTAAAACCCCTCTTGCCTTTGCCTCATGATGTAAGCACTTTGGGCCCTAAAACTTCTGAGAAGGCACCACAAGAAACCTTGGCTCCTCCTCCAAACCCTGGTGCATTAGATCCAAGATGGTGATTCCTGAGTCAAAGTCATTTTTGAAATCGGGTTTAAGCTGCTAGCTCTTGCAGGCTTGCCCATGACAGGGTTCCCCACAGAAGCAAAGGGGTCTGCTCCCCGAATCTACAGCTGTTTCCCTGCTTGGCTTTGCTTCTCTGGGCTGACCACATCATGCCATGTCCTTTCTGATGGACTCTCTTCCCTCCAGGAATCCTGGCAGCCTGGTTCAGCTTCCTCCTTGAGTGGGCTCCCTGCTCCCTGTGTACCACCCAGCAAGGTCTCGCTTATGTACAATAGCATCAGTATTTTCCCATATGAAATGGAAACCTTTCTGCTGTCCCCACAGCCAGTTTGACATCCTATGCCACACCTACAACTCATGACTACCCTGGGCTGACTGGACCACTGGGTCTCCAGCCGAGGACCCTGTAGGCAGGCAAACTTCTCTGTAGTCCCAGAGCTCCTGTGCCCACCTAGTTTTCTTCCTTTTTCTTTCCCCTAAAGCCTTGGTTTAGGGGTGCCAATGCCTGGTGCTGGATTCCTTTTCGCCCAAAGGACATAATCAAAAATGCCCCTTCAAAAAGACACTTTGCACCCTCACTGCAAGAGAAGGAGCATTCATTCTTCCTGATTTCAGGCACAGCCAGGGTCCCTTCCCGCAGCCCTGCTGACATGCAGCAAACCTCTGAAGACTGTCCTCCCTCCTTGATGCTGCTGTCCCCATGCCCTTGTGTTGTCACTGGCCACCCTACCTTTGCCATAAATTGTCATTGTCCTCCTGGAAAACTGGGAGCGGGGGATGCCTGACTTCCAGGGCACTGAACTGAGAAGCACTGTGGGGCTGCCTGTCCTTCAATCTTTTGAGGTCAATGAATTATTTAATCTCATAACACTACAAGCAATTTTCACAGTCTCCCTGCACTCCATCTTTCAGTGCAGACTTTGCTTGCTGCTTTTCAGGCTCTTTTCTTTCCTTGCAGACTTTCCACTCTTTCCAAATATCCTCCTCAGTATATATATTTGTTGTTTGTTTGCTAGGGGAGAAGCCCTCCACCAGCCTCTCCCTTGTACTTGAGAGGGATTTTTTAGCTGAGTTTTGCTCCTTTGTTTTCATGAAATCCCAGCTTTTTCTGTGTTCAACTTCCCAAATCTGCCCAGCTGCAGTAACCAGTCCTCCTTACTCGTCCTGATTTGTGCTTGTTCACAGCCACAGCCACCAATCTGTTCCTATTGATCTTCCCATTTACACAAAATGGCATTGACTCATGCCTACCCTAGCTGAAGTTATTTTCTCAGATAGCTGTTCTATAAACAGCCTATTTTTCAGGAACAGGTACAAAAAAAAGCCATCAGCTCGCCTTCATACTGTGAGTTGGTGAAGAGATATGTGAGATGTCATATCCAAGGATATCTGGAATGACCATTACAGACAAGGTTGTGATTTATAATCTCCCACTCAAAGAGTTACTCTTCCTAGAAGAATTTCTCTCCTGGGGCTTTGTCCTCACCCCAGTCTGGCTGGGAAATCTGTGACAGCCTCCCAGCACTGTCCAGACAGACCTTCCTTTCCCTCCTTCCCAAGGCAATTTAGATCCAGGAAGATGTTTTGATGGTGCCTTTCAATGTCTTGTGCTTTCAGTGTCTTCCTCCTCACCTCTTGTTCTTACCCCTTCCTCCTGTGTCTTCCATTGCCTCTGCTCTAGTCACACCAGCTATTTCTCTGACCTCTGGGAACATCTGCTGCCATGGGTGGCTCCATGTAGCAATTTGAGTTCCTCCATACCAGCTTTGCATGAGGCCACAATTGTTTGTGTTATTTCCTATGGATCATCTGCTCTTCCTGAGCCAGACCAGACAGCATCCTTTTGCTGACCATATCTCTCTCCCAGCTACTCTTATCCCTACAGGTGCTTCCCTTCCCTCTATGGTTATGCCCTTGTTTACCCAAACCAGCATGGAGAGTGCATGCCTCTCCTTCAACCCCCATTCCTTTCATGGTTCAAAGCCTGGCATCAGATCCCTGAAGGCTTCTCCCATCCTGCTGGCGTGCCTTCTTGCATTAAGATAAGCGTGTCCATGGAGGCTCCCAGCGGCTTAAGCACCCCAGTGCTTCCCATGGCACCCAGCCTTGGGCTAGCTGCTCCTCCCTCCCTCCCTATTCACACATATACCCCAACTGCTGGGCATCAGGACAAATCCACAGCCCATTCATGAATCTCTGCATTGTGGAGCACATCCCCAGCATGGTGGGGTTCTCCTTGTTCCCTCTTGGACAGAGCTTGCAATGTCATTTGAGGGTGCTCAAGTCCTCTCAGCCTGGCACCTGCCTCCTCTTCACTCCTGACAGATGCTCCCACACTTCTGTCTGGAAGGACCTGGTGACAGCTCTGTCAGTAGTGACAGCTACTTGCAGGCTTGTGTGAATCTCTGATCATCTCCTTACTGCTCTTCCTGTGGATTCAGCAGTTTTAGGTTTACACTCAAAATTTTCTGCTTCTCATCTTCATTTATCCCTGAGCTCCAGTTTCTCATTAGATTCAGTCTTTCGCTTTTCCTGCAGGCTAGTGTCTCTGCTTTTCCTTACCACTCTCAATCCTGTTTGAACTACACAATCACCTTCAGATGCCTTTCTGGTCCTCCTACAATCTCTCAGATTCTCAGAGGTCTCTCCCTTGCATTGCTTTCTAGGTGTGAACATGAGGCTAACATCTACAGTGCAGTATTTGCAAGCAGACACCTTCTTTGTCTGTAATGTTTAAAGATTTCCTTTTTTTTTTTTCTTTTGAGGTCTGCTCCCACAATATGTGATGGAGACAGGAAGCAGGAGATCTTTCTGTATCTTCACTAATGGTGTAAACACACTTTGCTCTCATGAAGGGCAGCAACTGTTCAGGCAGGGTCCAATCTGTCACGTTTTGTGGGATCTTTAGATCAATCTCCAGTTGCAGCCCAGGAAACCTGGAGGGGGGAGAGGAGCTGCTTTCATCCACTGTCATTTAACAGTCCCTGGGATCCTTATTGACTTCAGTGGTGAGGTCCCAGCTCTCTCTGGTGTCCTTCAGGTGACACAGAGTTGGGAGTTGCCCTGAGGATCGAAACCCCATGTGCTGAGACCCACCACCTGGCCACATATCTCCCCCGAACCCCTGGAGCAAGGTGTGAGGAGTGCCAGGGCAGTGGCACAGCTTCGGCTCACTGCACAGCAGAGGGGAGGGCTGGTGATGCCCCACGGCAGGGGTGAGCACTCACCCTCTTTCTACCTGTCCTTGTCTCCTCCTGCTCTCCCTGTAGATGAGCCCCAAATCCCTGCAGCAGGGAGATCTCAGCAGCCCCAACATGTTCCTTGTCTTGAGATTTTCCAGTGCCTACAGAGTGCAGGTGATCCTCTGCCTGTGCTTCTCACTCATTTACCTGGTGACAGTGCTGGGGAACCTGCTTATTGTGACCCTTGTCTGTCTGGATGCCCACCTGCACTCCCCCACATACTTCTTCCTGGGCCACCTCTCCTTCCTGGACATCTGCTACTCCTCCATCACCCTCCCTAAGATTCTTGGAGACTCCTTCTCACCACAGAAGACGATCTCCTTTGTGGGCTGCATCACACAGATCTGCTTCTTCCTTTGCTTTGGGGACTCTGAGTGCATGCTACTGGCTGCCATGTCTTACGATCAGTACCTAGCCATCTGCCACCCACTCCGCTACCCAGTGCTCATGAGCAAGAAGATGTGCCACTGTTTAGTGGTCATTTCATGGCTGAGCGGCTCCTTCTCGTCCCTGATCCAGGCTTTCCTCATGGCCCGCTTGCCCTTCTGCAGGTCCAACAGGATTGACCACTTGTTCTGTGAGACACCCTGCTTGCTGAAGGCATCCCGCAGCCCTAACACTCCCCTCAACAAGTCCGTCTTGTATGCTTTGGCTGGGAGTGTTGCAATGGGCTCTTTCCTCCTTACTCTCATGTCGTATGTTCACATCACCAGGACTGTCCTCCAGAAGGGAACAGGGGTGCAGAGGGCCTTTGCCACCTGCACTTCCCACCTCACTGTGGTGTCCCTGTTCTTCGGTGCTGGGCCGTTGCATACCTGATGCCTCACTGCAGCGGCTCCAAGGAGATGGATGAGGCCCTGCTGTATGCTGTTGTGACCCCCATGCTCAATCCCATCATCTACAGCTTGAGAAACAGCAAGGTCAAAGGGGCCATCAGGAAAGCCCTGCACAGGGGGATATTACAGATGTCCACCAAGGATGCAGGCATTGGTGCTGAGCGACCCCCACCCTCCCCACAGCAGGGATCAAACACACTTTTGGTGATCAAACATACATGAAGGGGTCTAGGGCTCCCAGTCGCACAGTGCTGCGCGGTGCTGGTGGGGGCACAGTCAGCAGTTCCTCACTCTCCCTGCACCCAATGCTCAGACCTGTTATGGCCCAGTGGGGACCCAGGGGCCAGGTACCTAATTCACAGCATTGTCTCCCTTTGTGTCTGAAAGCCCCTAGCACAGCTGACTTGAACTCGCAGTGCCAGCTTCAGAAAACCCAGCTCACGCAGGTACAACCTCAGGCAAGTAAGCTGTGTCTCGTTGCATACCATCCTTCCAGTGTGGAGCACTGCAGAGGTCTTCACCCTCTCTGACCAGTGGCAGAAAGATGGCACGCAACATCCTCTGGAGACCTGAATAGACTAGCAGGGGATTTTGTAAAATTGCTAATTGCTTGGTCATGGGAGTTCTCCCATTAAGCAATTCTGGGAACCTTTTTTCCTAAGAAATATGTATTGTCCAGGTAGAGAAGATATGCTGGCTGTCCATACACTCACTGCCTTTGATGTGGCAGTGTCCTTGGTAAGCCTTATTTTTGTTAATCCTTTATCTACACCAGGGCTTTGTCAGGCTTTCTGAAAAGAACTTTTATGTCTAAGCAGAGCCCTTTCTGAGGTGAAACACTGTGCAAAGCAAAGCAGTAATGCTTGGCTGTTTGCATCTCCTGTTAAGTGGTGGATAATCTTTCCTGGGCTGGACTTGCAGATACTGCAGAGCCTTTCTCTTAACGAGACTCTAAGAGTCTTTCTCTTAATGCAATATAATGTGTATAAGTAGGAAAACCATTGTCAGGGGATTGATCTTTGTAGTTTCAGGAGTCAGAGTTAATCCTGGGAACAGAGAGCTGCTGCCACATGCAAAATGGTGGCGATAAGGCAGGAGCATGGGTGGGAGAGCAGATTAATCTGGTTCATGACATGCCTTCAGGAAGGGTTCAGGGGCTCTCAGCAGCACATGAGGCTGGGAGGGTGTTACCTGGTGGCCATAAATAAAGGGCTGTGAAAGGCTGCTGTGACCACTGCTCAGTGTGTACAAGAAGATACACCTACAAGCACAGTGAAACACATCCTCCTTGGATGTCAGCCAAATGCTGGGCTGGGATTTCTTTACAAGTAAGCGTCTGGTTTCCTGTGAATGGAGACATCCCTGTCCCTGATGGAACCAAGGATTTCCTAGTAGGAACTCAATGTGCCTTATCCCGCCCAGGTGAGGATGCAACACGTCCTCCCAGAGCACACAGACAAGGCAGGGCCAGTTGGGGAACCCAGTTTTTAGGACAGCTACAAAATCAGCAGCTCCTTTGGAAATAAAACAAGAATTTCACTTTCCTTCCACCCACATTCCCCAGGGCAGGGTAAGCCAGAGCTGTCTGTCCCCCCATGCTCTCCCTACTGACAGGGAAACCTGTGATTTCATGACTGCTCCTGCCAGTAGTAGCTACTTTAGTATTTGGCTGGGTATGCACCTCTGGAGGTGACAGGCAGGGAAAGAGGTTGGAGAACCCCTGTGGCAGGTAAGGGTTAGGCACCACAAGTCCTGAATGTGCTTGGTGCTCAGCCTTCATCAACTTGTGACACTGATGGGCAAGACCATACCACGATATGGACCAACAGAGCTTGCTGTAAAGACCAACAGCATCACTAGGGATAAAAGAAACATATATCCTTTTTATCAGCCTTATCTGTCAGGGAAGATCCCTGCTTTCTCGAGAGCAGTGGTCTCCAAAGCAGGGTGCATGTGGCCCAGGGGATACAGAAGACAACCCATTGGGGTGCAGGAAGAAAGTATTTTTGGTACCATTAATAAATAAAATAAAATAATATTTTAAAACTAGTGTTTATTTAATGTTTATCTTGTCCTTTTAAAATGTCTATTACTGTGTATGTTTTATAACGTACATGTGTATAACTTATGAATAAAAATACATATATTGGGGGTGTGTGCTCAAAAGATTTTCACTGATGAGGGTGTGCAATCAAAAAAGTTTGGAGAGCACTGCTCTACATCACCACATCCAAGCAAAAAAGAGTCTTGGGAGAGTGAAGCTTTACCCACAGCAAAAGAAGATCTAGGGATGAAATGAGGATCAGTTATGCAGATGGGACATATCCCAGCCCCTGGGACCAGGCAGGATGCACCCCAGTGTGCCAAGGAGCTCATATGGGACTCTCCAGCACTCTGCTTTGACCCCATGGAAACCGTCAGAGGGGCTGAAGCTGGCAGAGAATTTCTCACCCCTTTCTCCCTGCCCTCTCACAGAGGACCTGAGGGGATTTCTCTGTCTCAGACCTTGGTAGGAACACACCATTTGGCTGCAGGCCAGGACAAAACCAGCTAATGATGTTATCTCAGCACTGGCCATTGCACAGACAGAGGACAAGAGAGGGTTTGCTCTGCTGCCCCTGAGGGTCCATGAGCAGGGATGAAAGATCTGAGCTGCCTGCAGAGCTTGTCCTTCTCACAGGCGTGCTGAAGATTAAGGTAATTTTCTTGCTCCTGGAGTTGATATTTCTGTCAATGTTTCAGGTATGGGCAAAAATCCTTCTGAAAGAATATTTTAATGGCGAGAACGTAATGCCGCTCAAGGGAGTTTTCCCATGGTGGAGAAGAGGGAAGATGCCTTGCTTGGACACAGTATCCCCAAGGGAGGAGAGGTCAGACAAAACCCACCTGCCTGTTTTTACAAGGATGCCACTTCCTGCTGGAAGTCAAAGTCCCTCAGGCTTCCTGGCATTCAACAGCAGGATGTTTGGGTGCTTGAACACCTTAGTAGGGCAGTCAATGGGCTAGTGAGGGTCATGGAGTACCTGGGTTTGGCCAAGTAAATCTTGCATTGGGTTAGCTCTTTATGGCAGACCGCTGTTGTGCCTGGCAGAAGAGATGCTTGTCCACCCCATCAGCAGCCTGGGCAGAGGAGGGGGTTCCTGTTCTATCCCTGAATCTCTCATTGCTCTCTGTATTAATCAGTTCAGAACCATTTTCTCTAGCTTGCTGGGCAGTGGCATACCATCACCACAGCTTCCCACTCCAGCTGGATTAAAGACCTCAGAAAAAATGGGAAGATATCTGTGAGCACCATATTTCACTGTGATGGTGAAATAATCATCAAAACTTTAATTCCTGGGTGTCAGTGCAAATCTTATTCGGTGTGGCTTTCTCCCAGGGCTCCTCTCCTTCTTGCTCTTCACCTCAATTAGCTCTTCAGTTCTTTGTAAAACATAGAAAGAACTACATAGGTCCCTGGTTGGTTGTTGCTTCCCGTCTTGGTAACATACGTGTGCTGACTGTGTGCACAGAGTGACCTGTCAGGAGCTGGTCTCTTGCCTCCAACCTGGAATGGTGATCAACCAGCTGTAGAAAAATACAATGGACATGGGAGCACCTGCCATGTGGCTGGAGACTTCAGAAGGTGAGACCAGAGGGGCTGCCATACCAGAGCTCTATGCCCATGCAGGAGATGTCCAACAGCTGCTCCTGCTTCCTATTCAGACTTGAGGTACAGCTTAGTTTGGGAAAAATGGAGCAAGAGACTGTGCAGGAGTTCTTCCAGCCCATGGGGGAAGGTTTGCTCCTTTGGATTGCAGGTGGACTCAGAGAATGAGTTCATCCTTGTGTATTTGTAAAGCACTTTCAAGTGGGCAACATTGGGGACTGGAGAAGCATCACTAAATCACAGAAATCAGACAGAAACATCTTTGTATTTGATCTATCTTTACCAGTGCAGGATTTCCTTCAAACCCCATTCTGGGAGCGTGTCTGAGAAGAGAGGCCAAAATCAACCAAGCTTCTTCTCAGTGGGGGTGACTGATGTGGTTTCACATGCTTTTAAGACCTGATGTGAAAATTTGTTTCTTGTTTTTCTAGCACTGGCTAGAGGAGGCCCCCCATTACCCCTGCATTCAGCCCAATTAATTAGATGATGACCCTGTTTTCCTCCTAGAAAGGTAGTCCAGCCTTGGTTAGAAGATTATGAGAGATGGAAATCTTAGCATTCCCTTGACAGCTTCCGCTCAGCCACCCCTGATATTGAGAATTATGCCTGGTCTCTAATTGGTATTTCCTGAGCTCAAGCCCCAGGTGCAGCTCCATGCCTCCCCCAGAAGCTGCTTAAGCTGGAACAACAAAATGACTTCTCAAGCTGCTTTTTGAGGAGGCCCACTGGGAAAGCTGAGGGCTTTGCATGACATCAGCTAGAGTCCAATGGTCTTTATTTGCTTTCCAGACTCGAAGGATGTGAGCAGAGGATGATGGTCCTAAAGACACTCAGATTAATCTGGTCCATATGCAAATTCTTCTAAGTACCAGGGGAGCACAAGGGAGGAGATGGGACCTGACCCAGCAGCAGGGCTTAAGTCCCCACTGTTGTGGTTTAACCCTGATCAGCAACCAAGCACCACACAGCTGCTCGCTCACCCTCCCCCTACCCCAGTGGAATGGGGGAGAGAACCAGGCAGGAAAAAAAAAAAAACCAAAAAAAACCAAACCTTAAAACCTGTGGGTTGAGATAAAGGCAGTTTAATAGGACAGCAGAGAAAGAGAAAATAATAATAATAATAGAATATACAAAACAAGTGATACAAGTGATACACAATGCAATTGCTCACCACCCAATGCCCAGCCTGCCCCCAAGCAGCAATCACTCCCTCCCTGGCCAATTCCCCCAGTTTATATACTGAGCTTGACATCAGGTGGTATGGAATAGCCCTGAGGCTAATTGGGATCAGCTGTCCTGCCTGCATTCCCTCCCAGCTTCTTGTGCACCTGGCAGAGCATGGGAAGCTGAAAAGTCCTTGACTAGTGTAAACAGCTGAAACCAGGACACCCACCCAGAACCCAGCACAAACATCAATGGGAGCTCTTCCACACTGTGCAGGTGGCAGTTTCATGTACTACCACAACGTGTATCATGGGCTGCTAGGGATTTCCATGCCTTTGGGGTCCCTATACCAGGCCCTTCAGATAACCGCGCTGCCCTGTTACATCTCCGCCCAGGTGCAGGGACACCTGTCCCAGAGCACAGCCTGGCCCCACACACCATCCCGGCTCTCCTGCTCTCTCTGTGGAGTGCGCTGGAGTCAGGATTTGGGTGTGATGCCATCTGGGGCAGAAAGGTCCCTTTCCTGTGCGGCACAATGGGGCCACGTTGCAGGGTGTCCCAGGAGAGACAGCGCAGTGGCTGTGATCATGCACTTTTGCACCTGCATGCCTGGTCAGCAGTGAGGGTTGGTTCTGGGTTAATTCAGGGAGAGGTTGTCCAGGAGCATCCTCAGAGAGAGCCCCAACCTCCAGCATGTGAGACACAGTGCTGGCGGACCTCAACCTCTCTCTTGGTGCAGGTTCCCCATGGAGGGGTAAGATCCTAAAGCTTGCAGATTTGGGCTGTTAAAAGCATGCTTTGTTCCCAAGATGAAATAAATTACTTTCTTTAGGGTCTTCAGGGCTTAGGAACCCTGATGATGATCTGGAGGAAAGAAGTGATGCTTCTCACAAGCACAGTAAGCACCTACGGCTTTTAGGGAGCTCCAGCCCCAGGTGGTCCCAGGTCCATGGGATCACCCTGAGAGGGAGACATCCCAGCCGGGGGAAGTGACCATGTCCTACAGCCAGGGGAGAGGCATGGGCAGTCCTGAGGACAAGACTGGTGTGTGACGAGGTCCCACGCCGTCCCAAGATGGAGGCGGTAGGGACAGGTGGGGAGCCGAGATGTGGAAGCCAGTGACTCGGTCAGGGGTGCACAGGAGATGCAGGGTGTACAGAGGTGATGAAGAGGGGTAAGAGATGTGCAAGGGGTGCAGTGGAGGGGTGTTGGGTATGTGGGGGGTAGAGGAGGGATGTAGGGGATCCGGTGTGCAAGGGAGGGATGCCAAAGTGTGGGGGCTGTAAAGGAGGGGTGCAGACTGTGTAGAGCAGAGGGATTTGGATGTAGGGGGTGCAGAGGAGGGGTACAGGGTAAGGCTCAGGAAGGTAGAATGTGTGTGAGAAGGTGTGTACAGCCAACCTAGGAGCAGCTGGAGCACCAGGAGCCCCGGGAATAAGGAAGCTCATCCTGCATCCCTGCAGGAGGTGATGCCCTGAGTTCATCCCCTCCACAAACCACATGTAAAACATCCAACTGCTTTCTCCTGCAGGGAAAGATATCACCAGCTGTGTCCTGGTCAATATAGACTACATCAGCTACACCATCTTCCTCAGCGACCAGCAATACCAAGGACTGACCATCTCAATGCTGTTTCTCTACAGTAAGCATCAGAGGAAGCAAAAAAAGGTGCAGTGATGCCCAGGGAAGAGAGGGACATGGGGGGCTGACCCTCTAGCAAGCCCCTGCCAGCAGGACAGGAGCTGCCAGACAGTTTGTCCCGCTGCTCTGGGGGTGTCAGGGGGTCTGGGTACTCTGGCAGGGCTGCATGAGACCCCCAAAATGCTCCTGGTGCCGCCACCATGGGAGGAGGAGGAGAAGGTCTGGGGACATTTGACCAGGCTGCAGCCACATCTCTGTCCCTGCAGGCAGAGACACTGAATTGAAACCTGGTGTGATGGAGAAATTGAGAGACATGAGCCAGATGGGATTTTCCAAGGAACAGATGATTGTGCTGCCCAAAGCCAGTAAGAGCAACTGGCAGCCCCTGTCCCTGGGTCCTCCTTGCCCAGAGATCCCCTGCTCTCGGCTCTTGCATGGAGCACAGAGGTGGTGAGAGGTAGAGGGTGATTTGGACACCTTCCTGTGGCTGCTGCACTGAGGACCATAGGAGCACGACTCAACAGCCAGGGTGGTTGTTCCCTGGGATGCACTGAGCTGGGGCAGGCTCAGCCCTTGCAGGCAGTGCATGGGGTGTGAGGCAGAAACATTGCTACTAACTGGGGTCCATGAGGGATTTTACCTGGCACATGCCTCTGGGTGGGTGCTGAGCAGCTTTCCCCAGTGATACATTACTCCTCAGGCTCCTCTCTGGAGAAGATGAACCTCATCCCTTGTTGTCTTTGCAGAGGAGTGCACCCTGCCATTGGAGTAGGTGAGCCAGAGCTCTGGCTCTCCCATCCTGGGGCTAGGACAAGCTCCCAGCCTCTTCCCACCTTCCAGGTTGGAGCCCTGGGCACAGGAACTCCCAGTACAACTGCCCAAAAGCAGCCCAAAAGTGACCCCCAGCCTGAAACACCACTCTGGGGAGAGGCGGAGCACCAGATAAAGGCCAGGAAAGCCACCTTTTCCTTTCTTTTCTTTCTGCAAAGTAAATTATAAGATCTGAAACTTGGCATTAGCAAGTGATGTGGCTTCAGCCTGTGTTTTGAGAGGCTGTGAACTAGCAGCCATCTGCAATGGGCCAGACCATTAGAGATGGGGCTGGGCTTGTGGCAATCAGCAAGCACTGCTCCAGAGCAGGGGAATGGGATCAGGGAATCCCAGGATAACTCAGTCTGGAAAGGACCTTTGGAGGTCTATAGTCTAATCCCTTGCCACAGCAAGGCCCAGGTTACTCAGGCTTTCATCCAGTGGGGCCTTGCAAACTCTGAGAATGGGGACAGCCTGGCTTCAGTGGATCCCTCTCTGCCTTCCCCAGGAGAGCAGGTTCCCACCTCACTGCTGGCCCCACTCACCCGTGATGGGTCAGTGCTGGAGATCCAGCTCAGCTCTCTGTTCCACAGCCCCAGCCCCTGTGCTGTCCCAGAGCTTGCTGGGTTTGCCCCTGCACAGACCCATTGCTGGTTCCCAGCCATTTCCCGCGGGTGCCTTTTGGTTGCTCCTTGCCACAGCCATGCTGCAGACCTGTGGGGCCAGCTTCATAACTCCTCACTGCTGCAGATCAGGTCCCTGTGTCCTCACCCCCATCAGAAGCCAGCCCCTGGCCCTGACACCAAGAAGGGTATCCCCCCAGCAGCTATGGGGAACTGGAGAGCCCATGGTGGGGCAGAAGCACCAACCAACACATAGAGGGTGCGCAGCCCCGGGACAGTCAAGTTGCTTGTGGTACCCAGGGACCTGCCCTGGCCCTGTGGGCGAAAGGTTCCAGCCAGATCCTGCCCTGGAGATGCCAAGCCCTCACCATGCGATGGCACCATCACATGGCACATGGGCAGCTGCAGCCAGGCGCACCACTCCCCTGGGTGCAGCTGGAGGTGCTGGGCCTGGTGACACATGGGGACAGGACCTGGTAGGGACTTTGTCCACTGGCTAGAGTTGGCCTCTCTGTCACTTGATGACAGGGACAACACAGAGGAACTTGTCTCTTTCAGAGTGTATTAAAATCACTGAGTTTATTAGGGATATGTATCAGCATAAATGGGACCAGTTTGTCCCAGTAATCCTTTGGTTTGGCCCAGTATCCATTCCAGTAACCCTCCAACTCCACCTTCCTGCAGGGCAAAAAGCAGCAGGTTAAAGATGTGGTTACTGGCCCAGATGTGGGCACTTGCTCAGTTATTCCAGCACCATAACCTGGTGCACTTGCTGGTCCCAGAGGTACATGTTAAAATTCAGAAGCAATTAATGAGTACAGAGTTCCAGCAAACTAGACAGCAAAGAAAATGCAGGGCCTTTCCCTTGGAAGTAAAATCCCTGGCTTGCTCAGACTACTGGCAGGAGCAAAAGACCAAGGAAGTTAAGGGAGAAAGAAAATTTTAAGAGGTATCTATTCTACTGGAAGCAGATGACAAGGCTGCAAAGATCATTGTCCCCATGGCCAGCCCCACACTGTGCTGTCACTCATCTCTGCCTGCACCTTCCTGCACAGCTTTGGTGGCAGTGAGCGGTGGACAGGGGGCAGCCCCTGCCAAAGCCCAGCCCAGTGTCCCTGGCATGGCACACCACTGGCCACTCACTCTCAGAAAACCTTGGAAAGCCACGGAGCAGGCTGACAGCCTTCCAGGCCACCGCTGACGCTCTAACAGGGCTCCTGCTGCGAGCTTCGTCAGCTGGTGCCGAGCCCAGTCACGTGGCAGGGCACCGGCCAGCCGTGGGAATCCCTCCACTGAGAATTAGGGACTGAAATGGCAGCACATGTTGGCCAGCAGGATCCCAGACAGGGTCCTGTCGAGCATCACATCATCTTGCTTGTGCCAACGTCTCGGGTCTGTGCCTGAAGCATGGGGCTAGAGATCTGATGCCTAGATTTTGCAAACCTGTCTGTCTCAGTATCTGCTGCCTCCATGGGGGACATCCTTGTACAGCCCTGAGCAACTCTGCAGCACACAGGGACGCTGGGGACAATAACTTGAGACCCCTGCAGGACATGGCAGTTGGCATGACTGGGGTGTCTGTGGGGCATTCCCGGGGCTGGTGGCTGCGGAGGCACCCGCTGTCCTGCAGCCCGCTGAGACATTTGCACTTCGAGGAAGACCCAAGGGTTAGAAAACAAACCCTATAGGCATGAGCCTGACCCAATATAGGTGAGGGAGCTCACCCCTGGAGATGTGGCTATGACTGGGAAGGGAGGGGGTGTTTTGGCCATGCAAGGCTCTATCCAAGGCTGGTGGCTGTAGCTGAGGTCTGACAAACCCAGAGCTCACAGTCAGGTGCCACAGCTGCCTGGCAGGCAGGGATGTGATGCATCCTGCCATCAGCCTGGGCATTGCCCCAGGCCCTTCATCTGACCCCCAAGCAGCATTTCCCAGCCCCTCATCCCCAGTTCATGCCACTCCTGAGCAGTAACTGGGTCCCAACATCCACCAGCTTCCCCTGACCTCTGTTCTGGAGCTGGGCAAAAACAGCATCTCTGCTGCCCCATGCTCCTCACCTCTGTGCATGCAAGTTGCAGATTTAATGTTACCTGTCCTGCCTGCCCTGCAGACACACCACCAAACAAAACAGTGGCACCACCAAGCTAATGAACGCTCAGAGCAGCTGTCCCGCTCCAGCGTTTTGGAAAATGCTTGTGTTTTAAGGTTTGGGGGGCAGGATAAGCCCAGTTTAGGTGGCCTTGCTGACGGCTGTGATGCCTACAAAGGGACCTGGTGTCCCAGCGCCACAGCCCCTCGCCCCACAATTTGGCCATCAGCAAGGACGTGGATACCACCTACCGGACCCCTCTGAGGGGTACCGCCCCCCAAGCCCACGGGGGTGTGCGTGGGGAGTTGGGCTGAGGCCGATGGGGGACCACTGTGGGGATGCTGACAGGGATGAAGGCTTCAGGAGGGGCGGGGCTTGGCTGGGCTGGGCCCGGCGGCGGGGGCGTGGCCCGCACGCGAGGTGTGGTCTCGCTGGCAGGCCCCGCCCCNGAGGGGACAGCGGGTCCCTCCCCGCACCGCGGCTCCCGTGCCCCGCCCCCCGCAGCGTCCGGGCGGGGGGCTGGGAAGCTGCCGTGAGTTAGGGGCCTCTCAGCATCCTTCCCCCGGGCAGCGTGGTCCACGCATCCCCACGGCCTGAAAGCAAGGTGGGAAACGGCCCATGGGCTCCCCCCAGCGCAGCCCCATAGGGTTTCTCCCATCCCACCCGGCTCCCAGCCAGGCCCCGCAGCGCTCCCCGGGGACGGGCAGCACAGCGCCATTGCCCTCCGGCCGGCTGCTGCAGGCAGGGGCCCTGGCAGCGGGTGGCATCGGCGCAGGGCTGGTTGCCGGCAGCGGTTTGGGGTGGCGGGAGGTACCCACGGATGTGGGGTCTGATCCTGGAGCACGGAGAGAGCATGGACTTGGGGGAACAGCCCTACGCTGTGGCCTTCACGAGGCACCTTTATTGGGGGGGGGGGGGGAGACGACACAACA
>VZTL01078266.1:17990-37329 GCA_013400535.1 Scopus umbretta
GGGGGGGGAACCTAAACAAACAAATAAAACTGCTGTGGTGACCAAGCCATCTTAGGCAGCTGTTGGGAGGCTACATCAAGCCAGGCAGAGCAAAGACTACACCAGGCCTAGAGCACCCCGTTTGCTGACCTGCCCAGAGTCACTCCCTCGAGGGGAGCAGCAGCAGCATCGTTGTGCCGTGGGGCTGAGTCAGTGATGGAGGTGTTCCTTCTCTCTCCCAGGGCAGAAAAATGCATGGCTTTCATTTCCCTCCCAGCAGCTCTGCCTTTGGCCTTCTTTCTGTTTTCTCAAGGGTTGTTTGGGGGATTTAGGGTTTGGTTTTGTTTCAGGTTTTTTTAGTTTTGGGGTCTAGGTTATTGTATTTCCCCTCCTGGTGGGTCTGGCCCTGGACAGGTGCCATGTCCCCTCGCTCTGTGTCTGCTGCCAGGGTGCGTGGGTCCATGATGGGCATAAACACCACCTCTCTGAAAACCCCAACTGGCTCCGAGTGTTGCTGCCTGTGGAGAAACCTGGGGGCTGCCTGTGCCAGCTGGTCACAGTGACAGGGAGGTGCGGTGTCCCTGCAGGACGGCGTGTCTCTGGGCAGGTGCTTTCCGCCTCGCTGGCCACAGCCGGGGAGCGCCTCCTCACTCCCAGCATTGTTTGCAGATGCGATATTGTTCTCCCTGCTCTGGCTTGCCAGAGGGGTGGATGCGAGGCAGGCAGCCTGCTGTCAGCCGAGGATGGTGCAGCCCCACCATGCTCCTACCTTCTCTATGGGAGAGTGAGAAGGTGCAGGGTTTTTTTAAATCTACCAGTGGTTCAAAACATCCAAGTCTTTCCATGCTGGGGGGCTGAAGGCAGAGGTGGGGATGCTCCTGTGCCATCCCTCTTCCCACGTGTCGACGCCAGTGTGGCCCAGCTGGGGGTATGGGTGACACAGGCTGCAATGGGAGGAAGGAGATCTGGGCAGCTCTGATGCAGCCACCAGTGATCCAGCATAACCTCCGCTGCCTCCAAATTTAAGGAGGGATAAGCTGGCTGGCAGTGCTGCTGGGGAGGGACCCTTCAAGGGGCTGCTCAGGGCAGCTGTGCCTGTGGGCTGTTGCAGGGGGGAGGTAGCAGAATTTTCCCTTCCTCTCCCTTCACAGCCCCGGGGGGCTGCCAGAGAAAAGGCAAATGCAGGTGCCCTTGCTCCGCTGGCTACAGCCTCTCCAGCAGCTGGGTTATTGCACATTCTCGGCTCAAGCAGGCTTGGGATAAATGGCTCAACCTCTTTCCCCCAAGTGAAGGCTGGGAATGGTTTCTTTGTGATGCTTCCAATCATGTCGTCATATTGCCTAGAAATGCTTGTGGCAGCATCCCACAGCTGGGAGATCAGGTTTGCGCGGCACATAGCAGTGGGGAGTTCTAGGCTGGTTTCTCCTGGGGATGGCTGAGATGGTTGGGGTGCCTGAAGGAGCATTCCTGGGATTGCTGCGGTACCTGGAGGAGCATCCCTGGGATGGCTGGGCAGGAAAAGGAGTCATTGTCCTGTCCCCACAACCTTCCTCCCCAAGTGTGGCACGGCAGGGGAAAAGTTGGCCATTTCCCATTTTATAATTTCCCTTCCTGGACGGATGGGGCAGAGTTCGGCTCTCTCTGGGGATGGCTGGTGGAGGTGGAGGTCCAGGGGCAGCTCCCACTCTGGGGCATACTGGTGAAGCTGGCTCCGGGCAAGGAGAGAGATGGGGGAGAAGGTCCTGGACTACCATACCTGCGTCCTTCTGCCTCTGCGACTTCAGCAAAGCTTCTTCAATGGGGGCTGGCATCTCTTCCTCCCCACTTGCATCTGCCAGTGCTGCAACTCAGAGGCCCCTGCAAGAGATGCCTTCTCCCAGGACATAGCAGCACATGGCACGGTGACATCCTCATCTTGCTGAGCACTTGATCTGAGTTGGAGAAAGGGCAGCAGCTGGCTTTGAAGGTGGTGCAGCCAGTGGTTTAGTTTTGGTTGGTGCCCCTTAGTTGTCTCTTTTCCCCATATGCCTCTAACCAGTACTCCCAGCTTCAGGCAGAAATGCTTCCTTGCCTGTTTTCTGGCTGCTTTAGTGACAGTCAGACTTCTCACCTTTTCTTAAGTAATTTTGTTGCCAAATTTCATCTATTACTATTGTTATAAACAAAAAAATATTTTCCAAATGGGATGATGGGCAAGAACCTCTTTTTTTAATAACCCTGAAAACTCCAGCCCTGCTGCAGCAGCCAGCACTTTGCATCAGAAACACCCAGAGAAGCTGTTCAGCAAAAAACAAATCATCCTTTCTGGTCCAAGTGACCCATTTGGCCATGTGTGAACTGCTGGCTCCTTGCTGCCTTTCCTCCTCATGCCGCTCCTCAGGGATACAGGTGAGAGCATGATGCTGGTGCTGATACGGGCTGCCCCAGCTCTGTGGTGGTACAGGGACTTCCTGAGGTCCAGAGCTGGGCATGGCAAGGCAGGAGTCCTCCCCATGAAGTCTTTACGGCTCAGCCTGCGGTGGGATTGTCCATCACTTGGCTTTTAATTTGCCTACTTTGCAATCACCATGCTGGGGAGGGAGCCACAGCAGGGTTAGGGTGCAGTGGGCTGTCCCTGGGGCCCATTGCCCTGAACACTGAAGCTGGGGCATCTCCAAGCCCCTCTTGGGAGCACCGCAGCAGTGCCTGTTGCTTGCATCCATGGCATTTGCAAGGGACTGGCTGCCCTGCTGAGCTTCCCAGGGCTCTGCCTGGTGGGTGAGCAGGGGGTGGTCTTTGAGCCCCACCAACGTTCCACAAGTCAGTCTGTAGAAGGCAGGTATTTCCAGCACCAGCTTTTGTTTGAGACACAGAAAAGGTTGTCTGCATCCCCCTGATAGTGGTGGGCAGTGGTCCCAGTCAGTGGTGTGCAGCCACCCCATCCCTTTGAGCCCCTCCGCAGCTGCACATCAGGGTGTCCTCTGCCACACCGGTGCAGACAAAGTGTTTCCTGTGTTGCAGACAGGGTGCCACCCCCCCGGGAGCTGTGCATTGCTCCGGAGTTTAATTTTCTGTGTGATTTTATTCTTGAAGATAACATTCACCCCATGTTCTCTGGGGTTACTTTTGCTCAGCTGGCTCCCACCATGAGAAATGAGCCCTCGTGGGTAGGTGAGGTGTGGGGGGGAGCTGGGTTCGTGGTGCATGGGCATCCCAAGGGGCTCCATGAGTTGGTACCTACACCAGGGACCCAGGCAGGGCTCCGTCCGCAGGTGTGGGGAAGGAGAATGGATGGAAAGAGACCCCCAATCTCCATGATCACAGTTCCCAACATGGTCATCATTGAGGAATAGTTTATGGTATATGGAAGAGATGTGGTGAAAGTCCCTCTTTTCCTTTTGCTGAAGCTTGCTGGGGACCCACAAAACCCATGTGTGCCCAGCCTGTGGGTGCAAGTGCGGGGAGAGCTGGAGCTCAGGGGAGGGAGACTCTGGTCCCAGAGCCTGGGAGATGCTGCTGTTCCTCTGTGCAGGGATCCACAATTTCCTTGGCAGCTCTAGGTGTGGATTTGGGGTCTGCAAGTGGTCTTGAGGGTCTGGAGCAGGACCGTGGCCTCACCCTGGGGCTGTGCTGCCTGGAGGGGGCTCGCTGGGGCTGCCATGGCCCTGCAGAGCTGCCCCCTCCCCAGGGACCCCTCACTCCCCAGGAACACCTGGGGCCTTCCCACAGCACAAAGGGGAAGAGTCCAGGACATTTGCCTGAAACGGCTCTTCTGGGCCATGGGAGTATTAAGAGAGGTAATCAGCTTAACTCTGTTGTGTGTTTACGGGGGGGGGGGCACTGGGGATGGGAGGGGTTATGCGGATGCTGGGGACAGGAAGGGTGACAGCGTGATAGGGGCACTGGGTACAGGGAGGTTGATGGTGCTGGGGACTATAGGGGTGATGGAGATGTTTGGGATAGGAGGGGCTACAGGGTAGCAGGGGTGCCAGGGACAGGAGGGGTGACAGTGTGGCAGGGGCAATGGTGACAGGAGAGATCATTGAGGGTGGCCAGTGTGCTGGGGACAGGAGGGATGTAGGCTTGCTGGAGACAGGAGGGGTGATGGCATGGTGTGGATGCTGGGCACAGGAAGGTTGATGAGGGCTGCTGGGGACAAGCAGGCTGATGGGGATGTTGTGGATAGGAATGGTGATGGGATGATGGGGGTTCCGGGGACAGGAGGGGTCATAGGGTGGCTTCTCCCTGGGCACAAGGTGCTGGGTCCCCAGGCACTGGGGTCGGTCCTATCTCTGCATTAATCCCATTAACACGGTGCCCTCAGGCTTTGACCCCATGGGGGGCTCTGGGTCTGGTCCCCGATGGGTGCAGTGGCTCCCCCAGGCCAACTGCCCCCTAAACCTCCAGGGCACAGCCCAGTGCTGCTGCTAGCGCTGGGGCATTCCCTCCCATGAATGGGCCTTACTGGCTGCCTCTGCCTCAGGAGCGACCAGAGCACTGAATGGCGGCAGCAGACCTGTAATTAGCCGCTTCATGAGCTAATGATAATTGCAACGGGAAGAAACTGGCCATTAAGTGCCTGGAGTGCTCTTTGAATTGGAGGAAGGAAGCACAGCCAGAGCAGGTCCCTGTCCCTGCCTCTTCCTGTCCTGGAGCACTGGAGCACTGCCATCTGGCAGCTGCCTGCTCTAACCAGTGCACACAGTGGTGTGTTGCTGGGGTCTCTCCCACATAGATGGAGGAGGCAAAGCCTTTGAGGGAGGGAGGTTTGCTCTTTGATGGGTGGGACCCATCACGTCAGGCAGGGGACACAAGAGGTGACATGTCAGCTGGTGTGTTGGCAGGGACCTGGTTCATCACGGCTCAGGGGTCCCCTGGGTCCCTGGCCCCTGTTCCCTTCCTATAGAAAAGAGATGGAGGACGAAAGGTGGGGAAAGCATCACTCTCACTGTGCACCCGTGGGTGCTGCCTGAGCTCGGCTGGGGGTCTGCAGAGGAGTGCTCCAGGGGAGCCTGTGGTTCTTGCGTGCAGAAACATCTCTGCCTCTGGGTGCTCATTATCTCTCATCTGTCAGGGATTATTTCCCAGCCGCCCACTAAGCTGGGGGAGAGGGTGGCCCTGGTAAGCTGCTGGTAACATGACCCATGCTGCGGCCCTAATTCTTGGCTTCCTGGCTGGAAAGGAGAGGGTTTCCCTGAGCTGCAGGGGATAAAACCCAAAAGAAATGTCCAGGTCCAGCTTTTTTGGAACCATTTACAGCCCTTTTCCAGGAGCCCCAGGATGCTGCGTTCATTAAGCACCCCTGGGATACAGCTGTGCATCCCATGGGCCCCCATTTTCTGGGCCCACCCATTTGCTGGGCTCACTGCCTCAGCGGGACGCAATGTCCTGCAGGCCTTTGTTGCAGGTGGCAGCTGAGTCAGCATGGGTGCAGCCACGGGCACAGCCCGGGCAGGGTGGGGTGATGCAGCCTCTGCTTTTCTACCTACCCCTCACCTTGCATGTCAGCCAGGATGTGGGCTGCCCACCTGGGGGTCCCCACATTAGGGTTGGCTCCTATACATCCTGGACCTACCGATAAGTAGCCGTGTCCCCAGACCTCCATTTCAGGGTGACCAGCTGGTGGGAGCACTGAGGCCAGTGCCAGGTGCAGGTCAGATGGTTGGGGGCAGGACAGACAGACTCCCCACCCCAAGCAAAGCTTCCTGTGCTGTCACCTCCAAGCTGCCCGAGGGTGTTTAATCAGCAAATTCATGCTAGTGCATCTTTACCAAAGGCTGCAAGATGTCTCCCAGCAGTGTGGGATGGCAGCAAGGTGTGGGAGGGCTTTGGCTTTGCCAGAGCATCTGGCCCTGGTGGGCGCAGCTTCACTGGCGAGTTGCTGCTCTAGAGTTTTATTTCCATTCCAGCAGTGGGAGCACGCGGGAGTGTGTGGCTGCTTGCAGATGGCTGAGCTGTGCCAGTGTGGCTGTGCTGGCCCTTGGCCTGGCAGTTCCTTGGGTGCTCAGCTGGGGGAGGTGAGCTCATGTCTCTCACCTACCCGCTGGCAGTGATGGGTCTGCAGGGACTGCTCACCAGTGTCCATGGCTCTGCTCTGTCTCCAGTGTGGGCATGGCAGTGGTGCCAGGGCTGCCCATCCCCTGCGATGCTGGCACAGCAAGGGTCCGGCACTGTGCCGTGCTGCCCATCAGGGTCTCCCAGAACACCATGGGGATGATGCAAGGAGGGACATTAGCACACTTTGCTTGTGGGGGGCCAGCCCCGCTAACCTGCTTGCAGCAGCACCCTGCACTTTGGCCCTGACCACTGGCTATTTTGCCCATTGCACTGTGCCAAAGCTTGGAGCCCAGCCAACAAAAAAGGAATTTAAAAAAACCCAACCCTTGCCCCAGCCCCAGTGAGCTCCACACAGGTACAAAGCCTGTTGGTATTGGCTTGAGCAAAATCTGATAAACAAGACGGCAGGTGGGTGGTTCAAGCTGTGAAGAACAGAAAGATGCTTTTTGGCATGGGGTGGCATTGGGGATAGCCTGGTTCCCCAGTACGGTTGGGCGCACACCCAGCTGAGCCGGGACTGGCGATGCATAGCCAGTGGCAGGTTTGGGTGGGCACATGGCATCTCGTTTAGCTTTTTTTTTTTTTTTTAATTATTTCTTCTTTTTCTCAATATCTGAGGCAAAGCACTTGGGGCTGGAGACAGCCCTGACACTGTGGAGTCACCCTGCCACAGCGGGGGATGCAGCATGTCACCTTTCCGGAGGCAGCACAGCCTCTGCAAGGCCGGAGCTGCCCTGAGCAGCTGGAAGGGGGCAGCAAGCCAAGACGGAGCTGCCGGTGCCCAGGGATGGCGGGGCTGAAGGACCAGGGGGGTCTCGCTAGGCTTGGTGACCCCCCCACCTGCCGCAGGCGAGTGGGCCACATCTTCTGTTGCCTCCCAACTCTTCCTGGTCCCTGTAGGGGTCTGGAGCTGCGGTTTGCCAGAGCCGTTTGCATCCGTCTAAGTGCTGTCTTCCCTTTCCGCAGCACCCATCAATCTGGCTCCTCTTCCCCTGGTGTGCCAGGTGAGTTTCCAGGGTGGGGAACGGGGACTTTTCTGGCTGGTTGAGGGGTTTGAGTAGCAATGACACAAAATCCTGCTCCCTTGGCCTGGCAGAGGGAGGCTGCCTGGTGCTCCGCCTTCCCCCAGCCCCAAATAGCAGGAGCAGCTTGAGATTTTGGGGTGCTTGTAGATGAGGTCTGCTCTAGAGTGGGGATGGGCTCTGAGGTAACACCAGCAGTTGGGGAGGTGAAGTGTTTGGGGTTGCGGGAGGTTTGGCATCCCCCCACCTCTGGAGAAGCCTAGCTTAGCCCCTCTGGTCCCTCTGCTTCCCCCTTGGTCTTGAACCTGAAGGGAGACAAGGCTCTCAGAGCCCATTGTGATGGCCTCAGGGCTGCAGCCAGCGGCTGCCCTCAGCATGGCTCCCATCTCCTTTGCCATGCAGCCCTGCTGCCTCCACAGGCCCCCGCCTACCCCACACTTGCTCTGTCTCTTCCCGGCACTGGGTGCATGCTGCACTGCCTGTACACCGGGGCTCCAGCGCGGGCAGCCCTCCCCACAGTGCCTGCTGGGGCTGGTGGGTCAAAAGCATCCAGCAGTGGCATTTCAGCCATGTGACCGCCCATGGTGGCATTTTCCACTGTTCCTGGGTGGGGATGCTGCTGGCGAGACCGTCTCCTCGGTGGAAGTGTGGTGCAGCCAAGGTGTTTTGTGCGTGGGCAAGGCAGGCAGCCCTGGGGATGCTGGCAGGGGATCCCTGTGGAGACAACCCTGTCCCCCAGCCTGCAGCACAGGGCTGCTGGCACTGTCCCTTGGCCATGACATAAGCTGTGTTGGGACTATGTCTGCTGGCGTGCTTTATCAGCTGGGCCAGCCCTCTGCGCCTGCCCGCCCAGCTGAACCAGAAAAGCTGGAAGGTGGGACATGAGCCCTGTGTGGCCTCAGGGATGGGAAGCCCAGTGGCACGCAGCCTTTGCCTGGACACACCTGCTGAAGCAAAAAGCAAACAAGCACATTCAGTCGCAAAGTGCTCTCTGGTGGGCCTGCACGCACCAGTGCTGCCACAGGAGGAGGCGGCAAGGAGGAGCAGGCTGCGTGGCTGTGCTGTGTCCTCCAACTCCAGGAGCAGTGTGATGCGGCCAGGGTCCCCCTGCTCTGGGTCTGCCAGGGTCGGCATTTGTGCAGAGCCCCGCTCTGCTGCCTCTGCACACAGGAGGGGTCTCTGCTGCATTTTCAGAGGTAGGAGCACAGCAGTAACATCAGTGGCTGCAGGCAGTGGCAGGGCTCCCGCAGGGGCTGCTGGAGCGGTGGCAGAGCCATGTTGGCCAGAGCCCTGGTGCCAGTGGCTGTGCCTGGGGAGGGGGGATCGCTCCCTGGGGTATCGCAGTGCCTGAAGCCCAGCTACCCTCTGCTGCTTCCCGGTGCAAGAAGCAGCAGGGCAGGAGGGATGCAGCTGGGCTGGGGAGTCAGGCAGGGCTGAGGGCCACTGGCGTGGTGTTGGTTCCATTGTTGGTGTGCATCACCCACAGTTGGTGTGTGCAGCGGGAGTGGTGCCAGGGCTGGGGCACTCACCCAGGTGGCCCCAAGCATCCAGCCTGGCTTTTGCTGTATTATAGTGGCCACTGCCAGTTGAGGCAGTGACCACCTGGCTCACTGCAGCAGCCATGTCCCTAGGCATGGGGGGAGTGGCACTGGGGCTTTCCAGTGTCTCAGCCCCTCCTGCTCCTGCCTGCTGCTGGGCAGGAGCATCTGCCCCTGCTCCAGGGAGGCTGCAGGCCAGAGGGAAGCAAGGCCTCAGGGGCTGGGGTGTGGTGTGAGGCAGCACGCCTGCCTGCCTGCCCGCCCGCCCAGGGCTTGCTACAGCACTTCAGAGCCAGGAGCAATATGGAGAGCCAGGAGGAGAGCCCCAGACAGTGCCAGCTCACAGCAGAAGCACTGGGAGGGCAGACAGGCTGCAGGCAGGTCCTGTAGCAGGTCCCATGGCACCTGGCTGGAGGAGGAAGAGGAGTGACCTTGGAGTGGAGCTTGTAGACACTGCACCACTGTGGGCTGCCGATGATCTGCCGTGCCCTTGGCCATAGTCATCCCTTTGACTGCAGCCATGCGCCAACATGTGGAGGCTGAACATGGGAGTGAAGACGTACACCCCTGTTCCCTGGGCACCCTGATATCCCCCCAGGCGTGGTGTGGCCCCATGCCTTTGCTGCCATGTGGGGCTAGACCCCCACAGCCCCAGAGCAGGCTACTCCCAGCGGAAAGACACAAGTTCCGTGCCTGCTCATCCACCGCAGCTGATGCCCAATGGGCTCTGCCAGCTCATGCCACTGGCACCAGGGCCCCATCAGCCAGGAGGCTGGGCATTGGTGCTGCCAGTGCACTAAGCTTAAGCAGTTGGACTGGTGCTCAGCACGAATTAATTATCTGCTTAAGTTAACTTTTATCTCTCTCTATCTGCAGCAATGACACAGCAGGGGCAGTTCCTGCCTTCCCTTTTTTTTTTTTCACCTGTATGTTTTGGCACAAGTGTTGAAAACCGCATCACTGAGGGCTGTGACTGCCAGCAGCTCTGTGCCTTGCCTGGCCATGGTGAGATGCTGCTGGACCATATGGCATTTGAAGGGGCACAGCGGGCACCTCCTGTTGCGGGCACTCTGCTCACCTCAGGGCCCGCCCTGTGTGCCTGGCATGGCTCTCCCCAGGGTGGGTCTTTGGGGATGTGGGTGATGTGCTGAGCTTTCCCACCCAGATAACCCACCTGAGGGGGGCAGTGTGCGTGCACACCTTGGAGCTCACACACCAGCGTTTCCTCCTGTGCGTGGGGCTGGTCCTGCTCACATGCGTCCATGGCTCATGCTCACCCACTGTTTATCTTTCCATGCTGGCTGTATGGTGTCCTACTCGCCTGCTGGCCTTGGGCTCACCTCCTGCCTGCATTTCTGCCTGTAGGGAGCCACCCTGCCTTCTCCAGCACCAGCAGCTTGTCCCAGCCCAAAGCCTGGTTTAACAGGTTACCTCTGAGTGTGCTGAGTTGGGCTTGCTGCCCACCTGCACAGGAGGTTTGCACTATGGCAGCCATGGTGACAGCAGTTGAATGGAGCATCCCCCTCCTCCAGATCCTGCTGGTATATCTGGGCAGCGGTGTCCCAGCTGTGCTATGGCTTATGCTGGCTTTGGACTCTGTGTTACTGCACACTCCTCTGACTTCACCTTACAGTTGGTTTGCACCTACCTGGAGGCAGTCCATGATGCACTGCTGTGTCCCTGTCCCCCAGGACCAGCCTGGGTCCCTCCTCCCCTTCCCACCCATAGCCAGGTCATCCCTCCTATCCCAGCAGCCAGCAGGGCTGCCCGTGCTGGGCTGCACTGATGCCAAGCAGGGAGCATGTTTGGGGTGGGGGTGATCCCAAATTCTCCTTGACTCGACAGCAGCCCCACAAGAGCAGAGGTAAGACTGGGAGGCTACAGCCTGCAAGCTGGCACTGGTGCAGGTGGGCAGTGTGGCCATGGCACAGCCACTGCCAGGGTGGAAACAGGACCCACATGCTGTGCCAGCCCCAGCACCCACCTTGAGGTGCGTGTGCAGGAAGGGTGACCCACAGCGAAGGCTCTGTGCCGGGGCTGGGGAAGCCAAGGGGTGGTGGGAAGGGTCAGGTGCTCCCTGAAGTGGGAGCTGGACCCTACTGCCTGCCTGCTGGAGCACTGGGCAGGGTGGCACGAGCCACTTTGGGCACATGCAGGTGTGCGGGCCTGGGGCAGGGAGGACTGGGTGGGTGGAAGCCCCCTAGGGTGGCAGTGGTCAGAGATGCCCCCATGGCTCCTGAGTTGGGGGTTGCTCAGTCCCTGGCACCTGCCCTGACATGGAGGTGCCCACTCTCACCAGCCCAGCCAGAGAGCAGCTGCTGGGCTTTGGGGTGGGCACAAAGAATGGCAAAGCTCCTGCAGGACCCCTCACCCTGCAGGGTGCCCATGCACAATATCTGCTTGCTAACCACCAATTGATTACGCATGGGGAGCTTAATTAGATCAGTGCCTGCTTGTCTCACTCCTAATCCCAGCCCATGACAGCTGGGCAAGCACAGCTTGTTCCTCAAACAGAGATAACAACCTTTTATATATTCCAGGCTGGGTTTTATTTAACCAGTTGCTGGGCTCTGGCTTGGGGCTTCCCCCTGCCGCTGCCCCGAGGTCGCTCTGAGGTGGCTCTGAGGGTCCCATTGGGGTCTTGTGGTGCTGGGTGGCCACGAGTGCCTGGTGACCTCTGCTGTGGTGGCTTTTTCCTGCCAGTGAACAGCTTTCAGCAGTGCCTGTTTTGGAGGGACATGTTTCCATGGGTCCATGGCACAAGTGGAGGGAGGTCTCTGGTATGTCCCCCAGCGCCCCGTGGGAATGTGGCATGTCCCCACCCCTGGTGCTGTGCAGTGCCAAAACGTCTTCCTGTACCTGAGAAGCCGTGTGTTTTGATTGTTTTATGATTTTTAAAGAAAATGGCCTTGAGAGCAAGCCCAGGGCAGGTGAAGCAGGTGACTGAGTTCAATTTCTGTGCTTAAATGCCCGATTATTTTCCATTAAGCATTAATTCTCCCCCAGCTGCCTGGCCAAGTCCTGCACCATCCCCAGGGAGCAAATGCAGCTCCTGCAGGCACGAGTGTGTCTGCCCCCTCACCCTGAGCAAATCCCCTCCAGGCTACTGTACCTGGTGTGGGGTTCAGACAACCCAAATTGCCATCCTAATTGCAGCCACCAAGAAAACCCTGCCCGCAAGAGAAACTACTGCAGCAAAGGTGGCTCTGCCCTTCTTTGGCACTGTCAACCAGAGGGTCGTGAATGTGATGCCCCATGAGGTGCAGTGTGGAGAAGACTGGGTACAGTCTTGGGGCCATTGGTAGCAGTTGCACCCTCCGGTGAGCAGTTTAATGGTGCAAAAGGGCTATGCAAAAGGGGTTTGTTGTGGTGGCATCCCGCTTGGCATCCCACATTTGCTGCTTTGGGGTGGCATCCCACTCTGCACCTGCACCCTTGCTGGGGGCGCAGAGCTGCCACAGTGGCCCTGGAGCTTCATGTCCTGGTGGCTCCATCCTGTGCTAGGACTTTCCACTGTGCCATGTCGACACAGCAGCAGCTGTCCCGCTCACCCCTGGTGTGCAGCAGGGATGGGGATGCTCAGGAAAGCCCCCAAAGTTGGGTGTCCCTTCTCGTGGGGTGGTTGGTGCCATGCCACACTGGGGTTGTCCCTGGCGCAGCTGTCCCTCAGGGCATTGGGACGGGCAGACAGCAGGTGCTTTGCCCACGGTGTTGGTGTGAGCGGGCAAGGGCTGGCAGGGACACCTCAGGGAGCGTGGGGCGATGCTGGGAGCCAGCTCCTGCTGTGACTCATCGCCGGGCCAGGGGCGGCCAGGCCTGGCTGTGCTGAGGGCTCTGCGGTCGTGCTGTCCTGCCTGCTGCTGCCTGTGGGAAAGGTGTGGGCATGGCCATGCGTGGCAAGGTGAAGAGCCTGGCTAGGGCAACTGTGTACCTCCCCCTTCCCAAGCTGTGCACCCCCTGTCCAGCTGTGCCCAGCCCAGGACACAGACCGCAGGTACCCAGCGCTGCACTGCCACCAGCTCATGAGGGAGTGATGTCTGTGCTCATGCTGTGGTAGTGCCAGCAGTGTCACTGTCCCCCGCAGCAGTTTCTGCTGCTGTTGCTAAAAGCCAGGACCCCAGAGTGTCCCCAAAGCCCGACGCTGGGTGAGACCTGTGCGCTGGCCGTGGCATGTCACTGTCCTGGCTGGTCACAGTTCCTCTCTCCATCTTTGCACACGGTTTGCCACCATCACTCGGTCTCAGGACTCAGCTTTGTGTAGGACCCAGGGACTTTGTGTTCCCCCCAGGAGGTCCCACTGGCTTAAGCCAGGCTGGGGGAGAACTGGGGCTGCTCCTGGCCATGGCAGGCTGCCACAGCATCATGAGCATGTTGGGTCCAGATGGGATCAGAGCGTGGGGGGTTCGTGCCTGTCCCCAGGTACCGGCGAGGTCCCCGGGTCTGGCATGGAAACAAGATGCCCCATAAAGCCACAGGGAAGGTTTGGGCCATGATGTACGACACAGGGAGGCCTGGTCCCTCTGTTTTCCCCTATTGCAATGTCAAGAGGGATGGAAACCAAAGCTGCTGCCTGTGATGACCTGTCACAGCTGTGCTGAGGCTTTTTGGGGCGGGGGGGTGTTGTTTTTTTTTTTTTGCTTGACAATTACCATATGAGCAGTGATTTGTGTTGGTTGGATTTCAGCTGCCAGCCACTTGGCCACTACCTGTGTGGTGCAGGCAGGTGCTGGAGACACTCATCGCTGCCAGCTCTGCAGCACTCTGGGGCTTGGGGCATCCCATGGGATCGTGACACCCTGGGCTCATGGTGTCCTTTGGGACGGTGGTACCCTGGGACTTGGGACATCCCAGGGGACGGCAGCACCTTGGGTCTTGGGGTGTCTCATGGGACAGGGGCACCCTGGGGCTCGGGGTCCCATGCAGGACGTTGGGTGCTGCCCGCCCTTCCCTGCAGGCAGCAAACAGCCTTGTGCATGTCAAAAAATCATAGAGTATCTCAAGTTGGAAGGGACCCATAAAGATCATCGAGTCCAACTCCTGGGTCATTAGAGTCCATACTTAATTGCAGTCAGTAATGGCTTTGTGAAGGCAAAGAGGAACCAAGGGGCATCTCTGGTGAAGCACATCCGCAACCATTAACTGCAGTGGGAGCTGCCAAGGGCAGCTGGGTCCCACGCCAAGCGGCCACAGAGAGACCCAGGGAAGCATTTGACCCCTCTCCTCCTCCTGACCTGTTTTCTCCCATCCCTGCAGCAGCATTGTGTCCCCGGAACCTGGACTGTGCCCTGAAGCGCCGGGAGTTCTGCTTGCTGGGGTCAGGCACCTGTGGCCCCTGCCTGCCCACCTTCCAGGAGGACGACCGCGGGCTATGCATCGAGAAGCAGCTCTCACCCAGTGGTAGGTGCACCCACCCTGCAGCGGCCCCTTCGGCAACCCTCTGCCCTGCCTGCAAACCTGCCCCACACCTCTGCAGCTCCAGGAGGTTCCCATGCCTCGGGGCAGCCCCACACCCCAGCAGCACCCTGCTCCCCATCCTCTGGCTTCTCCTCTCTGTGGCAGCCATATCCCTGTGGGGACAGCAGCTCTGCTCCCTCTCACTCCAAAACCCAGTTTTCAACGCAGTTGTGGGGTGGTTTAGGGGCTAGCAGGGAGCACGTGGACCCAACCCCACCCCTTGTGCATCCTCCTGCAGCTGCACTGGCAACCGTATGTGTCGCTGGGCCCTGCCAGCACCCAGGGACACCCAGTAACCCAGGGACAGGAAGAGGCCTGCGCAGCTGCCAGGGCACTCCAGGGTCTGCCTGGCTGCTCTGTGGTGGGGGCTTTTCGGAGTAGAGCCCCAGGCTTTGCAGGAGCAGCGTAGCAGCTTTTGGTGCATGGAGCTGTGACTTGTGCAGACCCCATGGCTAAGGCAAATGGGTGCCCGCAGCCTCACCCATCCTGGGGCTGAGCCATGCTGGTGTTTTGGTTTTCAATACCTGGTTTCCATTGATTTGAGACATTGGGCTGTGGTTTGGGGCTGCCATCTCCTCCTCTGGTGATGCCCAATGTCCACACTGAGACAGCTGGAGTCAGCAGCACCAGCTAGAACCCCTGCCTCACTGTGCACAAGGGCACCAAAGGCTGCACTGGGTGTTACTCCCCTGCTCCTTTCTCAAGGGAGCTGTGGGGCTGTGGCAGCCTGGGTGGCTGCCCTGTGCCAGTGGACAGAGAGAAGGGCAGAGCATTCCCGGGGAGCAGCAGCCCATGGTCACCTGTGCCACCCCATATGGGGCTCCCACCTGCTGCTGCAGTGCATGGAGGGTGCTCTGGGTGCAGCTGCAGCACCTGCACCCTGGCTCAGCTGCACAGATGGTGCTGGGGCCGGGCACAAGTGTTTTCTAGGGTGACCCCCAACTCCTCATGAGGCTTGGAAAGCTGTAGGCAGAGCTGTTTCTGTGCCCACCACCATGTGGTTTTTCTTTCAGATTCAACAAGCAGGTGAATTAAGACTGTAATTACAGCTCCACCCAATTATTTTTGCTTTAACTAAAGTGGAGTGGTATCTGTGCATGGGGAAGGAGCCAGGACCCAGGTGCACCCTTGCGCACTGCTCCCAATGGGTTTTGCTGGGGACCGCCTGGGTGTGGGGTGGGGGCTCTCGAGCACCTCTGGACCTCTTTCATTGCCTTCTGTAAAGGGCATCAACCAGTATCTTCCTCCAGCCTGCCCTTCTCTGCCTGCTTTTCACTTCCACTGCCCCCAAACCCTGTTGCTAGAGGGGCATTAGTTTTTCCCCAGTGGGCAGAGCCCATGGTCTCTCCTGGAGCCCCGCTCTTGCCCACAGTGAGCACCCCGCAGCATTGCCTGGCCCTGGTGTGTGGCTGAGCTGGTGCTTGCCAGGCAGTGTCCCTGCTGGCACAGCCCTTTTCCCCCACCCCAAGACCTGGGGAACTCCCAAAAGTGCACAGAATGGCTCATCCCACACTGGGCAGTGCGGGCCGGGAGGACAAGCGCTGGCTCGCTAGGACATGGCAGGTCCAGAGAGGCAGCTCCCCCGGCACCCGAGCTGCTTCCTGCATGGAGGGGTCCTCTGGATTTTTTTGGGACAGGTTGCTTTCTGTTCTGGTTCCTGTGTCCTGAACACATTTGGGGTCTCACCAGGGTGCAGCCAGAGCTGCCCTTTCCCGTGGCTCAGCCCATGCTTTGCAGCAGGTGGGAACATGGGGGATGGCAGAGTGCATCGTGCCCTTTGTGCCATCAGCCCCCTGGCAGGAGGATCACCCCTTAAATCAGAGGGGAGATCCCCAAAGCGGGGCCCTGGCTCTGCGCAGCCCTTCGGCTCTTGAGCAGTGGGGCCATGCTGAAATGGGAGCAATGAATGGGGGGGACAAGAGAAGGCATGGCACAGGGATGCTGTCCAGGCTTGGTGTTCAGCAGGAAGCAGGGGTCCAGTGGGCAGATGCCCCCTGCCGTGGGCTCCACATCCACAGGTACCGAACAGTTTTAACAGTTGGTTGTGGTTTATTTTTTAATGTGAAGTCTTGGGAGTAAATTCCCCTCGCAGAAGGGCTGCACATGCGCTGGCATCTCCATAGCAACCCTGCTCCATGCCGGCTTTGTCAGGGAGATGCAGCTGCTGTAGCATCCTTACCCAGCTTCAGCAGAGAGATGTGGGACTGCAGTAGCATCCTCACCCAGCTTCTCTGGGACCACAGTAGCATCTTCTCTTGGCTTTGTCAGGGAGATGTGGTAGCATCCTCTGAGAGGGTGCCAGGAGGATGGAGACCATCCCAGGGTCTCTCCCAGCCCCATCCTGTTGTCTCAAGCAATGCCACCACCTTCTGGCAGCAAAAGTGTGGGTACAATAAAAAAAAGAACGATCCCCCCCCAAATCCTCTATTTTAGCATGAGGGTGAGCAGTAGCATTTCAAGGATGCCCAGCTCCTCCTGTCGGGGATTTTTTCCATGGGTGCTTTTGCATCCTGCCTGTACCTCAGTCTGGCAGCAGCACTCAGCTTCCTGGTGCAACCAGGGGAGCCTGTGAGGATGCAGAGAGGCTGCATTTGGGGGGGGGAAGCAAAGCAAGCAGGGGGAGCTGCACTGGCTCAAGGATGCCTAACCCTTTAAAAGGGGCTGCCCGTGCAGCAGAGCTCTGCTGCGTAGGCAGCCCCTTTTAAAGGCTTAGGTATCCTTGAGCCGCTTGTGACTGTCAGTGAAGCAGATTCCGGGATCCCAGCTGCCACCGTGCTCATCACTGTGCCATCTCTGCACTTTCCCTGCAATTGGGTGCGGCTCCTGGCAGGGAGCGTGGGCAGCAGCCGAGGCTGCTCTCCTCCAGCATACCCATGCAGGCAGCATACCAAGAGCAGCTTTTTGGGGTGAAAAGCAATGTTTTGGGGTCTTGGGAGGGCGATGCACATAAACAGCATGTTTCTGCCATTGGTGACAGTATGCATGGGTGTCTTGGTGTACCCAGCACAGCACCAGCATGGAGGTGAGATGGGATGTGCGGGACCTCATGACACAGTGCATCCCACACCTGCTTCAGCTGGGTGGGAAGATGTCTGCCTGCACCTCGCTGGTGCTGCCTGCACAGGGGGTCTGAGCCCCTGAAATGCTGCCAGCACCACGGTGTTGCATGTCATTTGAATGTGCCGTGATGGATTTGCATGATGTGGTTTGGGCTGGTGGATCCCATCCCTGCTCTTGCTTGACTTCACTGACACAAACCTAGGGCTAAGCCCTGCTAGGCTGTGGGAAGTGCTTTGGGAAGAGGGGGAAAATGGGGTCGCGGCTTGTGGACCTGCGGGTTCCCGCCTCCTTGCTTGCTATGCTGCCAGCAGCCAGGAAGGCATCAGCTATCCTGGGGCAGGACTATAGAAATAAGCGGATCTGAAGGTATTTTGTGCTCTCCTGTGAATTCTGTCAACATCAGGTTTTCTCCACCCAGGGCAGAAGCCACACATGTCCCTTCTTGCTCCTTCCTGTCCCCAAACCCATCACTGTAACTGGTGAGACCCCATTGTGCATCCCAGGGTTGAGCCCTAGAGATCCTGGGGAGGGGAAAGCCCTGAGGAAGGGCAGGGCAGGGAGAGCAGCTGGGCTGGTATGCTGTGTGCCAGCCTGTCCATGCCCTCCCTGCTGCAGGTGCGTGGTGGGACCTACCATGAGAGGGCACCCGTGCCCTTTGCAAGCCCTGTGCATACCCCTGCGCGCCCCTTGTGCATGCCTTGTGCGCACCCTGCATGCACCCTCCGTGCCCTGTGCATACCTTATGTGCACCTTGTGCCCACCCAGGATGCCCAACTCACTGCAGCAGGGCTAGGGGGGGCCGCTGGGAGCCCCCCCATCTCTGCTCCTCTTGCAGCAAAACCCAGGGCCTGACGCAGCTGGGCAGGAATTGTGGGTCAGCCCCAGCCCGCTGTTCCCTGGGGAGCAGCCCTGGGCCAGCATTTCACCGCAGTGTTTCACCTGCTTGCAGTGCCCAGCAGGAACCAGCCATTGGTGCCAGGCTGTTTCTGCCCTGTAAATGTTGTGGGGTGGCAGATGTGGCATCATCAGGGGGAAATCTCAGCTGCTGAACAAAACAGGGGTGTGGGGATTTTTAGCTGCTGAAAGGGAACTTGGTGATAAAGCTGCTTAATGCAGGTGAGTGGCACAGCCTGGGCACTGCCAGCAATGCCAGAAACCACAAATGGCACAGCTGCCTTGTTTTTTCTTGTGTTGCTTTGCACAGCAGGAAGCTCAGAGTGGCCTGGGAGCTGCTCTTGCTGGTTTTCCAGACTTTTTTTTCCTTTTCCAGCCACATCACATTCATCCTCCTGAAGCATTTGCTGTTGCAGCTGTATCTGTCCAAGGCCAAGGGTTGTTGGGGGCAGGACTGAGCCATGCACCGCACTGGTGGCAGCACCAACAGAGCCCAGTTCCCCCAGGCCTGATGGTGACACACATGGGCATGGGCAGGGCTGTCCCCTAGTTTCCATGGGAATGGGGACAGGCCTTTCCCTGACCATAGTGGGGAGCTAGAGCCAGGCTGTCCCCATCATGGGCACCAGAGTGTCCCCATCCTGGGTGCAGGATTGTCCCCGTGAGGCACCAGGCTGTCCCCTCCCTGGCACAGGGCTGTCCACAAAGGGCACGGGGCTGTCACACTCAGTCCCATGCCAGCTCTCCATCAGGAGAGATGGCACCACGGCACTCACCCATTGGGCATGGCACTGGTGGCACAGCCCCAAACCTGGCACCATGTGGCTGTGGTGCTGCTTTACAAATCACTTTGGGAGTAGAAATAACAGGGTGCAAAGAGCTGGGGAAGCCTGGGGCTCATGGGGTGCTCTGGCTCCTGCCAAGGATGGGAGGCTGAAGGGGTGGTTCAGGGAGCCAGGGGACATGGGGGACAGGGGGACAGTAGCTCGTCATGCACTTGTTTAAAGCAAGTGCCCCCCCTTTTAAACTGGTTTTTGGCTTGTGTGGCTCTGAGTCACAGGGCAGCTGAGTGACCTTTGTGCCCAGCTCCAGAGGTATTTGGGGTTTATTTCCAAACACTGGGAGCCAGGACAGATTCAAGAGGAGCTGTAATTGTTATAACTTTGAATTATGCGGGAAATGAGCTGCTAGTACCACCTCACCTTTGTATGTCTTGATTTACCCTACAGGGCTTCCCACTGGGGACAGCCTGAATATGGCATCAACAAGGCAGAGGGAGCAGGGATGAGGACAGGCATGTCTCCTGCCTTTGAAGTTGAGTTTAATCCTGTTAAAAGCAGAGTGGTGAGCATCAGA
>VZTL01078266.1:40127-60144 GCA_013400535.1 Scopus umbretta
GCAAACCTGCCCCACACCTCTGCAGCTCCAGGAGGTTCCCATGCCTCGGGGCAGCCCCACACCCCAGCAGCACCCTGCTCCCCATCCTCTGGCTTCTCCTCTCTGTGGCAGCCATATCCCTGTGGGGACAGCAGCTCTGCTCCCTCTCACTCCAAAACCCAGTTTTCAACGCAGTTGTGGGGTGGTTTAGGGGCTAGCAGGGAGCACGTGGACCCAACCCCACCCCTTGTGCATCCTCCTGCAGCTGCACTGGCAACCGTATGTGTCGCTGGGCCCTGCCAGCACCCAGGGACACCCAGTAACCCAGGGACAGGAAGAGGCCTGCGCAGCTGCCAGGGCACTCCAGGGTCTGCCTGGCTGCTCTGTGGTGGGGGCTTTTCGGAGTAGAGCCCCAGGCTTTGCAGGAGCAGCGTAGCAGCTTTTGGTGCATGGAGCTGTGACTTGTGCAGACCCCATGGCTAAGGCAAATGGGTGCCCGCAGCCTCACCCATCCTGGGGCTGAGCCATGCTGGTGTTTTGGTTTTCAATACCTGGTTTCCATTGATTTGAGACATTGGGCTGTGGTTTGGGGCTGCCATCTCCTCCTCTGGTGATGCCCAATGTCCACACTGAGACAGCTGGAGTCAGCAGCACCAGCTAGAACCCCTGCCTCACTGTGCACAAGGGCACCAAAGGCTGCACTGGGTGTTACTCCCCTGCTCCTTTCTCAAGGGAGCTGTGGGGCTGTGGCAGCCTGGGTGGCTGCCCTGTGCCAGTGGACAGAGAGAAGGGCAGAGCATTCCCGGGGAGCAGCAGCCCATGGTCACCTGTGCCACCCCATATGGGGCTCCCACCTGCTGCTGCAGTGCATGGAGGGTGCTCTGGGTGCAGCTGCAGCACCTGCACCCTGGCTCAGCTGCACAGATGGTGCTGGGGCCGGGCACAAGTGTTTTCTAGGGTGACCCCCAACTCCTCATGAGGCTTGGAAAGCTGTAGGCAGAGCTGTTTCTGTGCCCACCACCATGTGGTTTTTCTTTCAGATTCAACAAGCAGGTGAATTAAGACTGTAATTACAGCTCCACCCAATTATTTTTGCTTTAACTAAAGTGGAGTGGTATCTGTGCATGGGGAAGGAGCCAGGACCCAGGTGCACCCTTGCGCACTGCTCCCAATGGGTTTTGCTGGGGACCGCCTGGGTGTGGGGTGGGGGCTCTCGAGCACCTCTGGACCTCTTTCATTGCCTTCTGTAAAGGGCATCAACCAGTATCTTCCTCCAGCCTGCCCTTCTCTGCCTGCTTTTCACTTCCACTGCCCCCAAACCCTGTTGCTAGAGGGGCATTAGTTTTTCCCCAGTGGGCAGAGCCCATGGTCTCTCCTGGAGCCCCGCTCTTGCCCACAGTGAGCACCCCGCAGCATTGCCTGGCCCTGGTGTGTGGCTGAGCTGGTGCTTGCCAGGCAGTGTCCCTGCTGGCACAGCCCTTTTCCCCCACCCCAAGACCTGGGGAACTCCCAAAAGTGCACAGAATGGCTCATCCCACACTGGGCAGTGCGGGCCGGGAGGACAAGCGCTGGCTCGCTAGGACATGGCAGGTCCAGAGAGGCAGCTCCCCCGGCACCCGAGCTGCTTCCTGCATGGAGGGGTCCTCTGGATTTTTTTGGGACAGGTTGCTTTCTGTTCTGGTTCCTGTGTCCTGAACACATTTGGGGTCTCACCAGGGTGCAGCCAGAGCTGCCCTTTCCCGTGGCTCAGCCCATGCTTTGCAGCAGGTGGGAACATGGGGGATGGCAGAGTGCATCGTGCCCTTTGTGCCATCAGCCCCCTGGCAGGAGGATCACCCCTTAAATCAGAGGGGAGATCCCCAAAGCGGGGCCCTGGCTCTGCGCAGCCCTTCGGCTCTTGAGCAGTGGGGCCATGCTGAAATGGGAGCAATGAATGGGGGGGACAAGAGAAGGCATGGCACAGGGATGCTGTCCAGGCTTGGTGTTCAGCAGGAAGCAGGGGTCCAGTGGGCAGATGCCCCCTGCCGTGGGCTCCACATCCACAGGTACCGAACAGTTTTAACAGTTGGTTGTGGTTTATTTTTTAATGTGAAGTCTTGGGAGTAAATTCCCCTCGCAGAAGGGCTGCACATGCGCTGGCATCTCCATAGCAACCCTGCTCCATGCCGGCTTTGTCAGGGAGATGCAGCTGCTGTAGCATCCTTACCCAGCTTCAGCAGAGAGATGTGGGACTGCAGTAGCATCCTCACCCAGCTTCTCTGGGACCACAGTAGCATCTTCTCTTGGCTTTGTCAGGGAGATGTGGTAGCATCCTCTGAGAGGGTGCCAGGAGGATGGAGACCATCCCAGGGTCTCTCCCAGCCCCATCCTGTTGTCTCAAGCAATGCCACCACCTTCTGGCAGCAAAAGTGTGGGTACAATAAAAAAAAGAACGATCCCCCCCCAAATCCTCTATTTTAGCATGAGGGTGAGCAGTAGCATTTCAAGGATGCCCAGCTCCTCCTGTCGGGGATTTTTTCCATGGGTGCTTTTGCATCCTGCCTGTACCTCAGTCTGGCAGCAGCACTCAGCTTCCTGGTGCAACCAGGGGAGCCTGTGAGGATGCAGAGAGGCTGCATTTGGGGGGGGGAAGCAAAGCAAGCAGGGGGAGCTGCACTGGCTCAAGGATGCCTAACCCTTTAAAAGGGGCTGCCCGTGCAGCAGAGCTCTGCTGCGTAGGCAGCCCCTTTTAAAGGCTTAGGTATCCTTGAGCCGCTTGTGACTGTCAGTGAAGCAGATTCCGGGATCCCAGCTGCCACCGTGCTCATCACTGTGCCATCTCTGCACTTTCCCTGCAATTGGGTGCGGCTCCTGGCAGGGAGCGTGGGCAGCAGCCGAGGCTGCTCTCCTCCAGCATACCCATGCAGGCAGCATACCAAGAGCAGCTTTTTGGGGTGAAAAGCAATGTTTTGGGGTCTTGGGAGGGCGATGCACATAAACAGCATGTTTCTGCCATTGGTGACAGTATGCATGGGTGTCTTGGTGTACCCAGCACAGCACCAGCATGGAGGTGAGATGGGATGTGCGGGACCTCATGACACAGTGCATCCCACACCTGCTTCAGCTGGGTGGGAAGATGTCTGCCTGCACCTCGCTGGTGCTGCCTGCACAGGGGGTCTGAGCCCCTGAAATGCTGCCAGCACCACGGTGTTGCATGTCATTTGAATGTGCCGTGATGGATTTGCATGATGTGGTTTGGGCTGGTGGATCCCATCCCTGCTCTTGCTTGACTTCACTGACACAAACCTAGGGCTAAGCCCTGCTAGGCTGTGGGAAGTGCTTTGGGAAGAGGGGGAAAATGGGGTCGCGGCTTGTGGACCTGCGGGTTCCCGCCTCCTTGCTTGCTATGCTGCCAGCAGCCAGGAAGGCATCAGCTATCCTGGGGCAGGACTATAGAAATAAGCGGATCTGAAGGTATTTTGTGCTCTCCTGTGAATTCTGTCAACATCAGGTTTTCTCCACCCAGGGCAGAAGCCACACATGTCCCTTCTTGCTCCTTCCTGTCCCCAAACCCATCACTGTAACTGGTGAGACCCCATTGTGCATCCCAGGGTTGAGCCCTAGAGATCCTGGGGAGGGGAAAGCCCTGAGGAAGGGCAGGGCAGGGAGAGCAGCTGGGCTGGTATGCTGTGTGCCAGCCTGTCCATGCCCTCCCTGCTGCAGGTGCGTGGTGGGACCTACCATGAGAGGGCACCCGTGCCCTTTGCAAGCCCTGTGCATACCCCTGCGCGCCCCTTGTGCATGCCTTGTGCGCACCCTGCATGCACCCTCCGTGCCCTGTGCATACCTTATGTGCACCTTGTGCCCACCCAGGATGCCCAACTCACTGCAGCAGGGCTAGGGGGGGCCGCTGGGAGCCCCCCCATCTCTGCTCCTCTTGCAGCAAAACCCAGGGCCTGACGCAGCTGGGCAGGAATTGTGGGTCAGCCCCAGCCCGCTGTTCCCTGGGGAGCAGCCCTGGGCCAGCATTTCACCGCAGTGTTTCACCTGCTTGCAGTGCCCAGCAGGAACCAGCCATTGGTGCCAGGCTGTTTCTGCCCTGTAAATGTTGTGGGGTGGCAGATGTGGCATCATCAGGGGGAAATCTCAGCTGCTGAACAAAACAGGGGTGTGGGGATTTTTAGCTGCTGAAAGGGAACTTGGTGATAAAGCTGCTTAATGCAGGTGAGTGGCACAGCCTGGGCACTGCCAGCAATGCCAGAAACCACAAATGGCACAGCTGCCTTGTTTTTTCTTGTGTTGCTTTGCACAGCAGGAAGCTCAGAGTGGCCTGGGAGCTGCTCTTGCTGGTTTTCCAGACTTTTTTTTCCTTTTCCAGCCACATCACATTCATCCTCCTGAAGCATTTGCTGTTGCAGCTGTATCTGTCCAAGGCCAAGGGTTGTTGGGGGCAGGACTGAGCCATGCACCGCACTGGTGGCAGCACCAACAGAGCCCAGTTCCCCCAGGCCTGATGGTGACACACATGGGCATGGGCAGGGCTGTCCCCTAGTTTCCATGGGAATGGGGACAGGCCTTTCCCTGACCATAGTGGGGAGCTAGAGCCAGGCTGTCCCCATCATGGGCACCAGAGTGTCCCCATCCTGGGTGCAGGATTGTCCCCGTGAGGCACCAGGCTGTCCCCTCCCTGGCACAGGGCTGTCCACAAAGGGCACGGGGCTGTCACACTCAGTCCCATGCCAGCTCTCCATCAGGAGAGATGGCACCACGGCACTCACCCATTGGGCATGGCACTGGTGGCACAGCCCCAAACCTGGCACCATGTGGCTGTGGTGCTGCTTTACAAATCACTTTGGGAGTAGAAATAACAGGGTGCAAAGAGCTGGGGAAGCCTGGGGCTCATGGGGTGCTCTGGCTCCTGCCAAGGATGGGAGGCTGAAGGGGTGGTTCAGGGAGCCAGGGGACATGGGGGACAGGGGGACAGTAGCTCGTCATGCACTTGTTTAAAGCAAGTGCCCCCCCTTTTAAACTGGTTTTTGGCTTGTGTGGCTCTGAGTCACAGGGCAGCTGAGTGACCTTTGTGCCCAGCTCCAGAGGTATTTGGGGTTTATTTCCAAACACTGGGAGCCAGGACAGATTCAAGAGGAGCTGTAATTGTTATAACTTTGAATTATGCGGGAAATGAGCTGCTAGTACCACCTCACCTTTGTATGTCTTGATTTACCCTACAGGGCTTCCCACTGGGGACAGCCTGAATATGGCATCAACAAGGCAGAGGGAGCAGGGATGAGGACAGGCATGTCTCCTGCCTTTGAAGTTGAGTTTAATCCTGTTAAAAGCAGAGTGGTGAGCATCAGAGCTTGACTCTGTTTGGTGAGCCTGAGGACAGCAGCTCCACTCCTGCTCCATGATGTCACCCTATGGGTGGGCACCCCCAGGCTGGGTTGGGGTTCCTGCCAGTGCCCCACACTGCAGGGGCACCCAGCCCTTTGTGGATCCCCAGCGTGCTCCATGCTAGGGCATGGGCTGGGGCAGCCATCCATGAAATGCCCAGCCAGCCCACAGGGATACATGATGGTCCTTGCATGGGGCACCCCGACCCCCTGCCCAAAGGTGCCACATCCTGCTGGGCACTGGGCAGAAACTGGACCCTCAGCTAGAGTGAGGGTTCCCACCAGCTCCTGGACAGCTGCAGATGAGCCCTGCTCTGGGGTGTCCCCAGGGCCGTACAGGACAATTTGGGGTGAAAACCAGCATTCAGGTGTCCCCTGCCCACTCTTGAAATGGCCCCGCTGCCTGCAGCAGGTCTGCAATTCTCCCTGCCAGAGCTGCCGCTTGCACTCCACAGCAGTGGGGCAGCTGTGGGGTAGCTGTGGAGTGTCTCTCCTGGTCCAGCTCATGTTCTTCCTTGCTCAGGGCCATTGCATGGTCCCAGGTGCAGGGACATGGGACATGTCCTGAGCAGCAGATGCTGGCAGCCTTCCTGCTCCTGCGGGTCTCTGCAGGACCCACTGGCTCTGACACAGGGGTGGCTGTAGCCACTGTTGCTCCTGCAGCCTCCAGCGTTTGTGGGGTGAAAAGCGTCCCAAAAGTGGCGAGGACATGTGCACATCCCAGGTCTTGGCTTTGGGACTGTCAGTGTGCCAGTGGGCTTGGACTCCAAACCACCTGCATTTGCTCATGCTGGCACATAAGTCCCTTCTCGGGAGAATGCTGGGTCTAGCCCTGTGGCCGGGCACGCAGCTGCATCCCAGGGTGCCTGTCTCATGCTCATTCTCTCCCGGTACAGGGCGGACATCCATTCCCACCTTGGAGGAAAAAATCGATTTTCTGGCAGATGTTCTGGCCAGGCAAGAGACTCCTCACCCACATCCGCTGCAGGATGGCAAGCCCAGGAGTAAGTGCCTGCTCCCCTGCCCCCACTGCTCTTTGCAGTGGTGCGGGGGACCCTGTGGCAGTCAGACCCTGCACCCCAGGCTGGTTTGCCCTCCAGAGTTGCCTGGGTGCTGCTCTGCTCACAGCTCTGCCTTCTCCTGCAGCCACCCTGGTCCCCATCAGCAGCAGACAGCACATGGCCAGTGGGCTGAGAGAGGAGCTTCTGCAGCGGGGTCCTGCCGGCAGCAAGGCAGCTGCCACCCTCCCCACCTCCACTACTGCTGCGGTCCAGAAGTACCCGGCTGAGGCATCCCCCATCCCTTCAAATGACAACATGGTGCTCGGTGAGACCCTAGGGACAGGCAGCTTGCAGGAGGGGTTTCATGTCCTCGATGGGGAAGCGTGGGCTGGTGGTATGGTGCCGCTGGGATCACCCACTGTCCCTCTATGTCCCGCTCTACCTCTGCAGGACTGATTGTGGTGTGCACAGTGGCTGGGATCTCGGCACTGATCGTGGCTGCGGTCTGCTGGTGCAGGTGAGCCAGGTGCTGCTGGTGTCAGCCAGTCCCTCAGTGTTCTTGTGCCCACGGGAGCTTGTTCCTGTGCTTCCCAGGCATGTAGGGGGTTTTGGAGGAGAGGCAATAGCTGTCTTTGCCAGTCCCCCTGCAGATACAGTGTCTGTCAGTTGGGGCTGGAGGACAGCAGTGGGACACCCCTGTGCCAGGCACCAGTTCCTGGGAGCGGGTGGCACCTGGTTTGGGCATTGCTGTGGTGCTGACACCCCCAGCACATTGGTGCCTCATGCCCAGGCCCCGCAGGATGGAGGTGGCTGTGCCTGAGGGTGCCACCCATCATGGGTGCCATTGCAGGGACCAGGGATGTGGGTGGGAGGGTTGAATCCTCCCAGGGGTCTCTGGCTCCCATATGGAGTCATCCAGGCCAGTGGCTCCTGCTGACTGCTCTCCTCTCCCCTGGCAGGCTGCAGAAGGAGGTCAGGCTGGCGCAGAAAGCAGACTACTCAGCACAGCGAGCAGCCAGCCCCCTGCCCTATGACAAGATCTCGGTAAGGCGTTCACATCCCTGCTTGCAGGATGTTTGGCACTGGGGCCAGATGTGTGCTCTGCTTGAGGGGCTTCTGACATGGCAGGGGACACCTGCCATCCAGGCTGGGGGGCTTTCCAGAGCCCAGCCTCCATGTCTCTCCTTGCTCTCTCTGCAGCCCGGGGACAAGACACTGGCTCAGAGTGCCCAGATGTACCACTACCAGCACCAAAAGCAGCAGATGCTCTCCATGGAGAAGTAAGAAGCCCTGGGAGCAGACAGCAGACCTGGTCACTGCTGCATGCCCTGCCATTAACTGGGGTGCCATCAGTCATCTCCAGAGCTAAACTCCCTCTCTGCATCCTCTCCCCCCAGGCATAAAGAGGAGCCCAAGCTGCCAGACTCAGCGTCATCTGATGAGGAGAATGAGGATGGAGACTTCACCGTGTACGAGTGCCCTGGGCTGGCTCCGGTATGGCAGGTGCAGGGCAGCCAGGGGGGGACTCTGTGCTTGCGGGATGGGATCCAATACATGCCTGGGATGTGCACTTCCTTGCAAGGAGCCTTTTAAACATCAAAATCCTGAGATGGCCCAACCCCTCTGCTTCCCCCATGTGCCTTGGCCAGGTCCCACTGGAGCTCTCCAGTGGGCAGGAGCCTGTGCCCTGGTATGGGTGACCCAGCACAGAGCCATTCCCTGGAGAGTGCTGCCCCGTGGCCCCAGAAGTGGAGAGCTGGAGCAGCCCTTGGCAGACCCAACCTGTCATCCCTGTGGTGCCCAGGACCTCGTCACCTCAGGCTCTTGGGCACTGGAACTGGGAAGCTCCTCCTGGTACTTTCCCAGCACCTGGATGGGGGACCTGTGACCCCTCAAAGCCAAGGGGCACTTTCCTGGCTGACAGGGGACCCTGGGGAAGGGCAGCTCCTAACAGCCCTGGGTACAAAGAGCACAAAAAGACCTGAGAGGAGCCTTTCACATGGTAATGGCTGCGGAGCCTGGCCATCAGGGCCCAGATTAAGGGTCATCATTAGGTCTTTATAGGCCCATTAAAGGGCACTTGATGGCAGGCAGGCAGTCTGGGCAAGGAACCCCATTCCTGCCAGGCTGGGGGTCCCATCCAGGACCATGGGTTTTACACATCATCATCCCATCCCAGCATCCCCAGCCACTCCTGGTGGGGAGGCAGCACCTTTCCAGGGATGACAGCGGGGTCCTGTTGTGTGTCAACCCAGCCTACGAGCTCTCCCCCATCCTCCCTCCTCCCTGTTGGGTTGGGGTTCAGACTCAAACCCCTTGGGACAGGGCCACTCAACCCCCAGCTGGTTTCTGACCTGCCTTTTTCTTCCTCCCATCCTGCTCCCTCTGCCGCCGCAGACTGGAGAAATGGAAGTGAGGAACCCACTGTTTGACGACTCCTCCTTACACCCCTCAAACTCCAAGTTGCACCAGTAACACCCCTCCTCTCCTGCACTCGAGCTCGCTACGGACTGTATGCCCAACGCCAAAGCCCAGCGGGGTGGCTGTGCCAGAGGGGCACCTGCAGCCAGGTGAAGGGGTGCAGACTCCACTCTGCCAGACTGTTTGACGCCTGCCCAATAAACACCCACTAACAGCTATGGGAGGGGGAGATCGCCCCCACTTCCAGTGTCCTTGTCCTCTTTGCTGCTGTGATCGTGTCCCTGCCTTGCCCTTTGCTCATTGCTCTTGGGGACACACCAGCCCCACGAGGGGAACGGCCTCTGTATTGGCACAGAAACAGGGGGGCCGCAGCGCTGTCTCTTTGCATTTGGTTTTGAGGAGGGGGCTGCTGCTGGGCTGATGCAACAGCAGCTGGGAAGGGGCTGGAGAGCAGGGTGGAGAGCAGGAGAGGCACCAGGGGGGTCTGGGTGTGCTTGTGCCTGCAAGGGGAAGGTATCAGGGCTGCCAGCCTGCCCAGAGACCCTCTGCCAGGGATGGAGACTCCCCGGAGTGGATGGCATTGCTAAAGGTTCTGGTGCCTGGGCTACCCTCTCCCTCCCAGCCTGGGCAGCCCCTGGCAGCAGGGTCCTGCTCCAGGAGCCAAAGGCAAGAGCAGGAGCAGGCATAGGCAGGCGCTGGCATTGCTCCCTGGGATGCACCTTCATATGCCACCCTGTGCTGTGCCTGGCTGGGAGCAGAGGCTCTGCCCTGGCTCTTGCACTGGCACATCTTCTAGGGGAGCTTGTCCTCAGAGGCCCTGGGGTGCAGACGGTCCTGGTGCTGCTGTGGCCTGGGACCCTGTGCCAAGCTGTGCCAGTGGAGGATTTCCTCACGGCAGCCCTGGGTACCAGCTGGGCTCTCCCCTCAGGCCTCCATGGGGTGAATGCTCAGAAAAGGCTCAGGGTTTTGGTTTTAAATCTGTGTGGCTCTGGGGGAGGAAGAAGTGAGACTGGTGGGGGCTCAGGAGACTGGGAGTGGTAGCCAAGGCATGGTGGCTTTGCTGCACTGTTTCTCTGCCCCATGGAGCCCACGCCCTTTGCAGCATCCCTGCAAACCCAGCCTGGTGCTCTCTCCAGGCATCCCTCCATGACAGGGGACAGTCTCTCCTGCTCCATCCTGGGCACCTCCCAGGCTCCAGAGACCCCCTGCACCCCTCTGCTGCCTGTGTCTGCGTCTAGGCTCACCAGCCCCCACTGACAAGTCCTTGCTCAGAGCCCAGTGCCATTCCCTAATGCCTCCCTGGTGCATTGGCCGTGACCCCTCCAGTGTAAGGCCTGGGACAAATTTTGGGTTGCTTTTCACAGATGTGGCTTCATGTCCAGACCCTGGCATGGACTGTCACAGCCACAGGTGTTCTGTTGCATGCAGGTGGTGTCTTGCATGGGGGTGACTTCTTGCACACAGGTGGCCTCTTGCGTGCACGGGAGCTGTTGCATGCACAGGAGCCATTGCACGCTCAGAAGCTGTTGCACATGCAGGCAGGCGTGGGCAGGGCAGGCAGCAGTGGCAGGACCCTGTGCCAGTGAGCGGTAGTGGTGTGGGAATGTCCCCAACAGGGTTGCTGGAAGGGGCCGTCACTGCACAGATCCTTTCCCCACACCCTGCTCCCTTACTGTGGGCTGCTGCCCTTCTCCCCGAGCCCCTCATTGTTGTATGGATTGTAGTTCTTTTAAAAGGAGATTTTATTAAACAACCATGTTTGAGACCCATGCGAGTGTGTGGTGTGGGGTCAGGCTCCCTGCTGAGGGGCTGTTGGCTGGGATTGCTCCTCTCAGGAGCAGGCTGGGACACGGGGACAGGGAGGGATGGTGCTGTGAATCTCTCATCCCAAAACCTTCCCCAGGGAATAGTGAGAGCAGCCATCCTGCTCCTGCAGCTGGAGTAGCCTCCAAACCCTTTACAAGGGTTTTCCCAGACCCGGCAAAAAACTGTTTGTTTTCTTGCTTCTTAGTGAGAGGTTTCCCCAGTGAAGGGTTGAGTGGGAGCCCCTGGCTGTGGCTGCCCGCACCCAGCCCTGCAGCACCCAGCACCCACCCGCCCCAATCACCCCTCGCCCCCAGGGCCGGGCCCTTCGCACCTCGGCGGCCGGCTGATAAGGGCTATCGTGTCCCCGCATTGTGTGGAGCCTGAGCTCCTCTCCCGGCCCTTTGATCACGCCAGCCCCCCCATCAGGCTGATACAATCTCATCTCCTCCTGGTTTCGGCAGCCTGGAGGGTGGGTGCTGACTCACCGCCAAAGCGCCCTGGCACCATCGGGGTACTTCCTCAGCCCTGTTCATGGGCGGCCCTGAGGTCTCCAACTGCAGTCCCAGGCAGGCAGCGTCACACCCCAAATCATCTGGGACAGCCCCAAGGTTCAGCCTGGGGAAACCCAGCCTTGCGCCCCCCCCAAGGTCCCCAAATTCGTCCTTCCTTTGCTCTCAGAGCACAGCTGCCTCTCAGAGCACACCCAGGCTTTTGGGGAAGCTCTAGCTTTAAGTAAAACTAGGCTACTCCTCCTGGGAAGGCCCCCTCGCTCAGGGCCCCCCTGGGAAGCTGTGTGTCGTCGTTGTCCCCNTCCCAGGATGGGGCTTCTGGAGCTGAACCCCCTGCCCAGCCCTCCTCAGACAGACCTGGGGTGAAGACTGTGGCTGGCTCCTGACCATTGGGCCCCAACCTACCACGTGCAGTGTGATTGCACCAAGGTGTGATTGCCTTAGGCGTGAAACTCGGGGTGATCCAGCACAGCCCCGATGGCCTCTCCATCACCTGCCCCAGGAGAAAGGGTGGGCTGACAGTGAATAAAACATCATCTGTGGTCATACACTCTTAAAATCTTGCCTCCAAGCCAAACCAATGCCAAACAAGTGCACTCAGCAAAGGAAGGACAAGCAGATGTGCATCTATGTTCCCTGCAGCCTGATGCCATCTCAGTGAGCTGGGGAGGACAGATGCATTTCTTTCTGCTCCCCTTTTCCTAGCAGGATCCCATCCATCCCTGGCTGGGCCCGCAGAGCTGGGCCTGAGCCTGGAGCATGAGCAGGCTCCAGCCATGGGGATCATGGAGGGATGTATCCTTCCTCCTCTCCGAGCAGGCAGGAGGCTCTGCACCAAAGGAGACGGATGGCCAAGCCCCGCCCATTGGTGCACAGTGACCCCGCACAACAACCAGGCAGCTCACACAGCCCCCCCCCCAAATCGACCCATTGAAATGTAAGGGGAGGGCACACACTGAGAAACCCCACTGACTCCCTCCACATCCCCCAGCTAAAACCATCACTGCCACAATGGGCCTTGCTCCTACAAAGGGGCCGGTTCAAAGTCAACGTCTCCCTTCCCCTCCGCCTGTATATGAAAGAGAGCAGGAATGCGTTTGAGGCCTTGGCGGGCTGGGGGGCTGGGGGGCTTCCTGGGGGGATGGAGAGAAAGAGCAGGTTGGCAGGAGGAGGGGATCTGGCCCGGGAACAATAAATCAAAGGGAAGGGGAGTTACTGCCCAGCCAAAGATCTGCTGAAACCCTGGGCCACAGCAGGAGCCCAGGAGGAGCAGGGCTGATGGCTGCGATTGGAGTCCCGCAGTGAGACTTCCTCTGCCTGCTGGCAGAGGGCAGGCAGTGGGGCAGGTCTGCCTGCACGGCACCTGGGTGCCACAATCCCTGGCAACATGGCCCAGGGCCTGGGTCTCCTCTCTGGCCAAATCCAGGGAAGGTGCCTCACTGGGTCGGGGCAGTGATTCCCCGAGGCAGGACCCGCAGCCACGGGGCTCATTCAGGGTTGCCCAAGTCCCTTTTCTTTGCATCCCCAGGTCATTGTCCTGGGGCTGCCCTCCCTCCCCAGAGCAGCCTGGCACAGCCGGGATGGGCAGCCTGGCACATGCCCAGCCAAGAGTCAGGAAGGGGCTTTAATTCCAGCTCATCCTCTTGGTCATTTTTTCTTTCCTTATAGGAATATAATTACAAGGGGGTGGGCTGTTCCATTCCTCACCATGTGTGGCAGTGCTGTGTGCTGGGCCAGGGGCTGCCACTGGCAAAGCAGGTACCAGTCCCTGGGTACCAGTCACTGGGTGCCAGCTGCTGGGTATGGGTCCCTGGGTGCCAGCCCTCTTGGGAGTCAAAGCAAGTGCTTCATAACCAGCACGTCTTGATGGCTGGGCCTTTCACCAGTCCCACCAGCAGCCTCATCCCCACCCCACTGCCGCCAGGGAGGCTCCTCCAGCCTATCTCGTCAGCATATCTCCAGTGCGAGACGGCCACAGGCTCCTGGTAATCCGGGTTAATAAACAGGGAGTGGTGCTAGCAGCAGGATTGCCCCTCACCCTGCTCTGGCTGGGGTCAGGGGGTGCCCATGCTGCTGATGCCCATCTGTAACCAGGAGCCAGCATCAGGCAGACTGATCCCAGCAGAGCCTGACATGGCAGCAGCATCAGGATCAGGGAAGCTCCCAGTACCTAGGTGGGAGCAATGGAAGGGAAAAATACCTAGAGCTGGCCCCGATAGTGACATCGTGAAGGGTAGTATGAAAGGAAAGTCCTCAAGATAGAGAAAATATCAAGCGCGCTCCATTGTGGAGCAGATGGGCCTGATAGCCAGGGCTGCAATTAGCTCCTCAGTGGCACACCCAGAGCTCCGGGGCCTCTCTGCCTGCACAGGCTTCCGGGAAGGACAGGCTCCCTCTGACACACAGCCTTTCTCTGTGGGGCGAGGGAGAGGAGAGGGACAGAGGGAGTGTCAGGGAACCAGGGAGCCCCAGCTTCATCCATGAAGCATTCTGCAGGGCACCCCAAGGAGCCGTGAGGCTCTGCCGCTGGGACCACACAGCATAGAGGGGTGTGAGGGGATGGCCAAGCCCTTGTACAGCCCTCCAGCTGCACAATGGCACCAGCGTCCTCGGGGCTTGACCTCTGTCCTGAGGACAAGGGGCTGCTGCAGCCCCAGGCAGGCTGCCATCCCCGCCTGCACCCCCAGCCTTGGCTCACGCCATGGTGGCTGCCCCCATTGTCCAAAGCAATCCCAGCTCCTTGCCTGTGCCCAAACCCTGCGGCACTGAGGAGTTCCCAGGTGGCAAAACCCTGGGGCTGATGCTGCCCCAACATTTGGAGATGTGGGCCTCATCGAGCTGTGCGGGGGGCTCTGCCCTTCGCCCCACACGGGGTGAGTGGGACCAAAGGGGTGCGAGACTCTGTCGGGTCCCTTAGCCGCCCGGGCCCTCTCCTCCCCGCGGCCCGAGGCAGGCCGCAGGCCGCAGCCCACCGTCCCTCGCACCTTCCCCCCTGGGCGNCCGGCGGCCTCTCCGGGCTGGGCAGCAGCGGCAGCTCCAGCGGCGCCGCCAGCGAGGGCGGACACTCCAGCGACAGCGGCGACGAGGTGAGACCCGACGGGACGGGGACGCGCTGCCCTGCCCCGCTGCTCTCTGCCCAGCAAACGGGCTGCCCCGGCACCCCTCGGAGGTACCGCGCTCCCCTCCGTGCCCCGGTGCCGGTGCGGAGACGGGGACCAGAGCCTGGCCTCGCTGCCGTGCCGCCCCGTCGGGACTGGGAGCTGCCAGGCTATCGCCGGCTCGGCCCGGGCAGGGCAAGCAGGGACCCCGCCGGTGCCGCCCTGCCTGTCTCCTCCCGCCGGGTGCTCCCGGGCGAAGCCCTGAAGCGGCCCGATGTGTCTTAGTGCTGGGCTTCGTCCTCTCTGGGTCAGCCGCTCCGCGGGGGGAGCGCCTCGGGAAGGCTACTTCGGGGTGAGAAAGGTGCTTCTGGGGACTTCAGGGGCAGCTTTCATTTGTGCTGACCGTCCCTTACACGTGATCCTGTATGAACGTGCCTCGTATACGATGCCGAAGCTCGGTTCAGGTGGGATGCTTAGGGCAGCGCAGCGCGGTCCCCACGGGCACTGCCCGCTGCAGCCCGGCTCCTGACGGCCGTGCGGGGACGGTGGCTGCTTCCCCGGCCGCTCCTCCCGGGATTCCGCGGGCACCGACGGCTGCCGGGGCGTGGGCAGAGCCGGCCCGGCAGCGGGGGGAATCGTGGGAGGTGGCAGCGGTAGTTACCAGCATGTCGGCTGTAGCTGGGGCTTCTTTTTAGTATTTTTAAAGCTCGGCGTAATGCAAACCTGCCTCGGGGCTAGCAGCGGCAGATGATGCCGGACTTTCTCGCAAGGTTCCCGCGAGCTGTTGCGGGTGTATTGGTTGGGTTTCTGCGGAGCTGCTGCCGGGTGCGTGCCGCGGGGATTCAGGAGTTCCCACGCACGCCACGATGCGAGCGCGGAGGCATGCGCATCCCCAGGGTCGCAGCCTGCCGCGCTGGGTGGGGGTTACGAGGAATGTTTTTTCCCGGCTGAGGGAGGGTGAGGATTGCCCCGTGGCAGGGATGCTCCGGGCTTCTTGCTGCCGAGGTACGCCAGGAATTAAAAGCCAAAACTTGGTGGCAGGAGGGATGTCTCCGAAATCTGAAAATTACACTGCAAATGTGGAAATCGGATAAAAGATTGCAAAATGCCCCCGCAGTAGTTGAAGGCTGCGCTGCAGGGAGGAAGGGAAGCACCTGGGTGAGCAGCTTTCCAGAAGGGAAGAGCTTGGTTGTGGTAAAGAGGTGTTTGAATCCCACTCGAGTCATAGGCGCTTTCATTGTTCGCTTCATCTAAGCCATTTCACGGGCCCGCGGTGCAGGCGGGAGAGGGGTTGGCGAGGGGCTGCCCCGTGCCCGAGAGCCGTGGGGAGGTGGGTGCCCACGTCCCGAGATGGCTGAGCCCATCGGGACATGTCGTGGGATGCTTGGGAGTGGGGCGATGCTGGGGCCACTAGCAAATCAGTGCTGCCTCTGGGCAGCTCACGAGGGTCTGAGCCTGGGGGCAGAGGGAACACTGCCAGGGCATGTTGGGGCAGAGCAGGACCTCTGGGTGCTCCTGGGACCTGCTTTCTGTCCCTAGGTCCTTGTGACACCCTTGGGCCTCTGCCACATCAGCGTGGTGTGAGGTGGGAGATGTTCCGTGGTCATGGGGTGTCCAGAGGGTCCTGCATGGGGCAGGGTGGGGTGTAGGCACTTTGGGACCCCTGGGCAGAGCCCCTTGTTCAGGGATTGAGGAAAACCCTTCTGCCACACACCCCGTTGCCCCAAGGACCCCATCGCGCAGCAGTGGCAGCAGCTGGTGGGTGTCATAGCTGCCAAGGGCTCAGCTGAGTCCTCTCCTGTCCCCATCCCCTCCCCACGTGGACCCCAACACACCAACAGACCCCACTCTTGGCAGTCCCTGGGCACGAGTTGTTCCCTCTCAGTTTATCTGTGCCCCTGCCAGGATGCACCAACCTCGGAAGAGCTGGAGCAGTTCGCCAAGGACCTCAAGCACAAGCGCATCATGCTGGGCTTCACCCAGGCTGACGTGGGGCTGGCTCTGGGTACCCTCTATGGTAAGGGTCCAATAAGGGTCCTCATCTTCCCCCCACACCAGAGGGGAAGGGAGAGGCCTGGGGGGGGGATGGAGCACCTGAGCAATGGAGATTTTTGCTCCTTTAATGACCTGCAAAGGAGGCAATGAACACCACCCCCAGGGCTCCTGAGGCCTGATTAAGTACTTGCTCAAGCTGGAAGGGTTTGATAACAAGGAACTGGTTTAAAATAGCTACAGCTGCTCCTTGAAGAGTGTTTCAGTGCTTTAAATCCCTGCTGAAGCAGCAGGGAGAATGCCTTTCCTGATTTCCCCCATCCTCTGGGACAGGGGATGCTGGAGGGGGGATCCTGGGGACTAATGGGTGGGAGATCCCCTGCATGGGGGCAGGAGCATTGAGTGACACCCTTCCTGCCCACACAGGGAAAATGTTCAGCCAGACGACCATCTGCCGCTTTGAAGCGCTCCAGCTCAGCTTCAAGAACATGTGCAAGCTGAAGCCACTGCTGCAGCGTTGGCTCAATGAGGCAGAGAACACGGACAACATGCAAGAGGTATGGGGCTGGGGAAGGCCAGGAGTCAGGGACACTGCACACCAGTGAGCCCTCAAGCTGCAGCTTCTCCCTTTTACACATGCTTTTTGGTAGAGAGGAAGGAAGCAGCAGGCATCCCATGTCATAGCAGCATCTCAACTGCCATGGCTTCAGTCTGCCTGTGCAGGGAACCACTAGGTACTGCCTTCTGCTGGGCTGGGGGGAGCCCAAATCCCCCCACAAACACCTTGTGATAACTGTGGCAGCTCCCATCTCAGAACAACCAGGTCCTGCTGGAATCTCTGATAAGCTGGAGGTGCAGCTTGCTGCTCCCTGAGGAGCCTGGAGGGATGTAAGAACACATGTTCATCCTCTCTGCACCAGCTACAGGCAGTGCTGTAACACTGCAAATGGCCCCAGTTGCAGTGGGGTGACACTCAGTGAGTGGACAGTTCCGTGACTGTCCACAAAGCCTGTCCCCTTCCTTCCCAGACATCTGCAGTCAGCTGCACATGTGTCCAGAGCCTGGTGGGGACACTGCTAGCTAGCCCTATGACCAAGCGTGTGGCCTCTCTCATTTCCAGATGTGCAATGCGGAGCAAGTGTTGGCCCAAGCCCGGAAGAGAAAACGCAGGACCAGCATTGAGACCAACGTGAAGGGGACACTGGAGAGCTTCTTCCGCAAGTGTGTGAAGCCCAGTCCCCAGGAGATCTCCCAGATCGCCGAGGACCTCAACCTGGACAAAGATGTACGTTGGGCGGGTTTGCAGGGTGGGTGCCCAAATGGCTGCGGTTCCTGAGCACCCACATCAGGACAGTTGGATACTGGAAGCTGTGTGAGAGTGGCTGGGGCTGGTAGCCACCATCAGCGTGCCTGAGCCCAGCACCAGGAGGAGCTGTGGCAGGGAGGGTGCTGTGCTGGTGGGTCACGGTGATGTGGAGATACACCAGCAGAAAGGTCTCCTTGTCACACGTGCAGTGCCTGGGCTCGCTCCCCTCACACTTCCCTATCTCCCCTCCCTCGCAGGTGGTCCGAGTCTGGTTCTGCAACCGGCGTCAGAAAGGCAAACGGCTGCTGCTGCCCTTCGGCAATGAGGCGGAGGGGGTGATGTACGACATGAACCAGTCCCTGGTGCCCACTGGCCTGCCCATCCCGGTGACGTCTCAGGGTTACAGCCTGGCGCCCTCCCCTCCTGTCTACATGCCGCCCTTCCACAAAGCTGACATGTTCCCTCAAGCGCTGCAACCTGGGCTCTCCATGAGCAACAGCAGCCACTGAACCAGGGGCTGCGGGGACTGGCGACAGTGCCGCCCCAACACCATGGCTGGGCTGGCTCTCTATGGGCAGCTTCCTCCCCACTTTACCCTGAGAAGGCACGGGCACGGCCCCGCTCCAGGGCCTGCCTGGGCACTCACTGGGCTGTCTTAGGGCTTTTGGGGCACAAGGGGCAGGTAGTTGCTCCCAGCCCTTCCCAGTTATGTGAGTTTACTGGTCCCAGCAGCATGAGCCCCCCTCTGACCTCTCCTGGGGGGCAGCTGCTCCTGCCCCACCGAAGCCACGTATGCCCAGGGCACTGAGTGGAGCTGCCTGCACCCGGACCCAGCCCAGCTGAGCCACTCTCCTGCAAGACCCAGGAAAAAAGTATTTTTTAGATTTTTTTGAAGGGTTGGTGGGGGGAGGGGGGTGGGTTTATTTTTTTAAATGTTTTTCGGTTGTAGTTTTTAAAAAGCAAAAATCTTTGTAGTGATTGCTAGTTTCCCAGGTGCCCCCTCCCTGTCATGTAGAGCAGGGCTGGGGCGCTGAGCCCCGGGCCGGGGTCCCTGGCAATTCTGCCCACCCTCCTGGGCAGCCGGGATGAGCTGAGGGCTGGAGCATGGGACTGGAGGTGAGTCCTTGCAGCCCCAGCCACCCCTCGCCCCGTGGCACAGGAGAGCTTTGCCTGTCCATGGGCAGGCTGGCAGGGCTTATTTTGGGGGGATGGTGGGGGTCCGGCCCTCCCTGGCCCTTGTGCCCAGCATCACCCTGAGTCCCATGTGCCCTGTCCGTTCTCCAGCCATTGTCCCTCTGCCCCAGGCTGGCTACCCAGGGACCATCTTTTCCTGGGGGGGTCCCAACCCAGGGGGGCCAGCACTGTCCTGTCCATGCTGCTAGCACCCCTGTGCCTCTGAGCCTGCTGTAGTTGGTGATTTTTATTTTTTTTTTTCTTAATCATATTCCGTCTGGCAATGAAATAAATCTCAGTTCTTTGGGGCATGAGAGTGAGTTAACCCTTTCCTTGCCTCCCATGCATCCCTGTTCCTGCATGGTGCCAGGCAGCTCAGTGGTGTGGGTTTGGCTGCATGCAGGGGCACAGTGCGCCTGGACCTGTGCACCCAAATAGGGCTGACATGTCCCCATTGTGCCAGCAACACCTGGCTCTTGGCTGCCTGCAGCCTGGCCCACTGCCAGGAGTGATGGCAGCTTGGCCCCGGAGGGACAGCAGCTTGTCAGGGCTGTGCTCCCTCAAAGCAGAGGTGGTCAGGAGTGTGGCAGGGGTCACCTTCCACCCAGTTTGAGCTGTTTTTCCATAGCTGCTTTTGGGAAGGGTGAAAGCACAGCAGGATTTCACTTGATGGCTACTCCAGTGGATGCTGTGGGCAGGGAAGGACTGAGCAGGGATGTAGCAGGAGCTGCAGAGCTCCCAGCCCCCTGGGTGGGCAGGGGAGGGAGGGTACAGGAAGCCAGGGCTGTCCACACCGCGGGGCTGCCAGCATGGCACTGGCAGGCGAGGGATGCTCCCATGTGTCTGGTCCAGCTGAGGCAGCATTGCAGTGGCCATGCCAAGTGGTGCCAGCCCAGCCAGGCAGGTCCAGGTGGGCATCAGGGATGCCAACGCAGCCAGGGAAGCAAGTGTCTGGGGGGTGATGCCTTGCTTTTCACCACCATGTCTTCTGCAGCTTGGTTTGCCACCAGCTGTCACACCTGAGGGATTTTTCCCCTGAGCAGAAGCAATGAAATGACCAAGGCTGTTGGGAAACTTCTGAAAAACCCCTTTTTCAGCTTGGCTGCCAGTAAACAAAGGGTTTGTTCTAGGGCTGGCCTGCAGCCTTGCTCCCGTGCGCCAGGCAGGAGCAGGGTCACTGTGGGCAGCTGCTCATGGGGCACCTCAGCACCCTCCAAAGGGCTGGGGTGCACACCAGGCTGGGTGCCAGACCCATGGGGCGGGGATCCCCTTGGCTCGCTCTGTGTCCCCACCCCAGTGCATGGGTGCCCAGGACCACATCCCTGCTTGCATGCAGGGTGGGGGCACACCACCCACTGGA